>PVKU01003678.1:90000-170428 GCA_004027475.1 Anoura caudifer | reverse complement strand
TCAACATTCCCTGATGGTGGAAGAATGAAAATCTGGGGACACCTATGGCAATGACACTTGAATTACAACTGTAAAGTTAGCAAATGAAAAAACCAAAGTTATAATCTGCTTTAAAATTGGAAATTTTAGACAAGGTATTTCAAAGATGAGTTAAAAATTGTTTCTAAATTCAGTATTCTTTCTCCACCTCAATTTAGATCTAGTTAGGTGAGTTTTTATTAACAGAGTTAAACTTCAGCTTTGAAAACTACCTTCGATTAATTGTATCTTAAGAAATAACTTTCTAGAGTCTGTTGTTCTTATCTTTTTACTTCTGCAGCAGGACAAGCTCTCAGTTGCACAATCACTAAATAAACTTCAGGTGGGCATAGGTAGAAAGGCAAATGTTGGCCCTCAAGGGGATGACAGCGGTGATGGAGGGGTGGTATGGGGGTGGGAGGGAGCCTAGGCAGATAAACTAAGGATTGTGAAAGTACATACAACAGCTCAGTGTGGAGCAAAACCTATGAGGATTTTGTTTATGCCTGAATTTTATTTTATCTGATAACCAAATAGAGGAAGGATCTGCACAGAGTAAAACTGCATTATTTTGCAGTTAGGTTGCTTCCCCACTTTGGGCAAGGGGCTGAAAAAGAAAATAAAGGAACCAGGTGATGGGTACATTGTGCACTTCTTGTCCTTGGACCTTCCCTTCCCCTAGAGAAGTCTGGGCTGGCATATGCAATACATCACAGAGTGAATTAATCCTGACCATAGGCAGCAAGTGAAGCCTCCACTAGCGCCCTACCAGTACAAATGATGGGCTTAAGGAAGTAAAAAGGCGATTTGAATAGTAAGCACTTAAAAAGACTCCCTTGTTCTCCACCTTCAGGTTTAATAGCCCTCCCCAGAGCAGACACAGAGCATTCTAAGAGAAATGAAAAAATCCCTCCTAAACACATGCAAGCACATAACAAAAGCCAAGTTAAGAAGGTTAGCGACTTAGTTGTCTCAGCAACATGTCATCAAGTCGAGATGAGCAGGAAACGCAGATAACACGAGGAAGAAGGAAAACATCATAAGCCCACAAAGAGGGGAAAGCCAGGATGCTGAGAGAAGAAAAGCAAAGCTCTTTTTCTTGCTGTTTCATTAAGGGGAACTTAACTTTTAAACAGCCTCTCAAAAAGCTAAAATTGAATCTGCTTTTGTGTAACCTGTGTACTTGGTGTATGTTAAGAAATTGTGTTATCAGCATTTCTTGTGTGGCACCACATTCAAAAGCAAAATTGTTATGGATGTTTGTATAATTCCACAGAGAAACAAAATGGTGTCATGTTAAGTTGGGATTTGATTTTTTATTAGAAATTAGTGGTATGGGATAAACATACAGAAATGCCCAAATGTAAATTGCTTTGCTAACCTGAGCCAAAACTGATCATAATATTACAGCATTAAATGAGTCAAATGGACATTTTAGAGCCAGATTCTTTCTCTCTTCTCAGAGAACTGTACTGTATTCAGAAAATTGCTGACATTTGGTTCCTAAGAGAGGGGCATTTCTGATTGTAGAAATTCAAGATCTACACTGTCAGCCAGGGCTGGAAACCTGTTACTGGAACAGGAGCATGGGGGTAGGAGTGAATGTGTTTCAGTGGTAAGTCAAAAACCTGTCTCTAGGTATCTTTTTAAGTCTTGTACTCTGGAGCCACATAGAACAACTCAGCTTTCTCTGGGCCACTGTAATTCTTTAGATATTGGAATGATAGCCTGTCTTCCACTGATCTTCTCATATCTGGGTCTGGGGTTCTTAAAGAGTGGTCCCCAGTCAGCAACATTAACATCATCTGGGAACTTGTTAGAAATGCAAATTCTCAGCCACCATAACCCCACCTAGGTCACAGGCCGAAGTAATCTGTGGTTCAACAGGTCCAGGTGATTATGATGAATACTTAAATTTGAGAACCACTACTCTAGGCTAAGAATCCTTCATTCATTCAACTCTCCTACCTCAAGTCATTCATTCATTCATTTATTCATTCCTTCATCAAGTATTCATTGGCTTGACACAATGTAGATTGGTATAAAGACATGAAAGATACAGTTTTTTTTAAGTGGGAAGATTATTCATCTTAATTATGTTCCAAGAAGTTACAGAGCTGGCAATTAACAAATTTCAGTCAGTATAAAATAGATTTGTCAATATTCAGTCACTAATACAATCCAGGTAAATGAAATACCACTTCATAGAAGGCTAAGATAACTCTATAATGTATCTTAACTCATGTACTATAAAATGATAAATACTTAAAAATTATAATGCAAGGGAAAATGTTACAAAATATATAATTGTTATAGATCCTTGTATAAAAATTTCTTACTTTTGAAGTTCTGTGTTAGAGAATAATACCATGCTACATATCAGAATAAAAAATAAGCCTATGTCCCTTGAGGTTACAATGCTCAACAATATGCTGAATGAACTTTAAAATACCATGTCTGACAACAATCAAGAGAAAGGTGAAGAAGGCCTTCTTCAATGGTGTTGAGAGAGGAGAAGAAAAGAGTAATCAATTTTTATATGCTGATTTTTGCTGAAATGCCTTCATTAAACAATTTAAATAGCACTGTAGAAGAAGGGAAAAAGGAAGGGACCAGTCTCACCTTTCTACAAAGGATTCTGAAATCAACACAAACTCAGGCACTTCTAGAAGTCACTGCTTCCAATGCTTTCCACTCTCTAACCCTTTACATGGACTCCTTGTCCTATGTCCATTTTTTTCTAATTTCTCCATAAGGGTTTACCAAGCATACTTTCTATTTTCCTTCATCCAATATACAAATCAAAGGGCAGTAACCAAAACTATATAATGTACCAGTCAGATCAGTTCTAAGGAAGAAAATTTTGGTTTAGATATTAATAATGATATTTAGTCATCCATCCCTTTTTTGCACATATTCCCACTTTCCCTTATTTATTAACACCATCCTCAATTGTGAGACAATATGAAGTTTTAAGATTTTTTTTCCCTCTGAAGTACTCAGTTTGTACTCTCAGACAAGAGATAGTTTCGAGATCCCTCTCCATCCTGATGTCCTCTGGTTAACTAGTTGGTTATAATTCTCAGATATGATCAAATCAATGGCATGTAGCACAGCAGAACTGCTTCCTCCTTTAGTGTAACATTTATTCCACAGGCTATCCACAAGGTGGCTATAAGAGAAATTGCCTGATACCTCACTGAATCTGAGAGAGATCACTGGGCAAGGATTTGGGAAAATGGAATTGGTATTTGGGAAAGATTAAATCTAGGAATAGTGATTAGGTCTGAATTAGAACATGTGGTAGATTGCTTTTCCTAATTCATCCCCGGTGACTCACCTTCCTACTATCCATGTTTTTGTGCAGTTCCTTCCCACATTTATGCTGGGTCCAGTCACGTGACTTGTTTTGGTCAATGGGATATCAGCATCCATAAAGCAAGCAGAAGCTTGATGAGTGCTTGTGCATTAAAGCTTGCCCTGTTAGAATGCTGCCTCCACCACATGTGGAAACCAAGCTCGGTAGAGTCAATCTCCTTGAAGATGAACACATGAAGGGAGAGGCCAGGAATTCCCAGCTATCCTGGTGGAGTAGTGGAGTCAAGCTTCAACCAGATCCTACAGGTGAATGCAGGTGCATTAGTTAGTCCAGGTAAGACTGGCAAAGAACTTCCAGCTAACCTAGATGAACGTGAAAAATAATACATTAATGGTGTTTTAAGCCATTATATTCTGGAGTGGTTTGTTATACAGCAATAGATAACTCATACAGGAGAATACTAAACAAAAAAAAGGGGGGGTTTGGAAGCTAGGGCAATCAGTATGGTTGTCTCTCTGTATCCATAGGTTTAATCAACTGCAGATCAAAAATATTTGAAAAAAGCATTCCATTGTTGTTGTATAATATGTAGTTAGGCTTATATTGATTGCATCTGTACTGAACATATACAGACATTTTTGCTTGTCATTACTCCCTAAACAATGCAGTATAATAACTATATACATGGCATTTACATTGTATTAGGTATTATAAGTAATAGAAATAATTTAAAGTATATGGGAGGATATGCCTAGGTTATATGCACATACTATGACTTTTTATGTATTTGGTATCTGTGGGGGTCTTGGAATGAATACCTTGCTAATACTGAGGGATGACTATTTCAGAGGAGCAGAGATGTGGAAACAGGAAAAGGAGGAGGCCTCTTATAAGAGGGAGTTTCCCTGTGGAAGGGGCTCATCTTTGTATAATAAGTAAAAATGGCTTGAGATTTCAGAAACACAGGAGCATAACAGAGCCTAAACAAAATATATTTGAATTCCTGGAAAGTATTTCTATTATATATTCTTAAGAGAGAACGAATGGTATTTTGGAGATTATCTTTAAGGGTAGAAGTTGTCAACAGGGATTACAGTGAAACTCTTTGTCAAGATGCTTTGTTAGGTCCTGTCAGAGCTGTGATACCAGGTGTACTTGTTGTCTATGGCTACACTACAAATTACCACCAAACTTAGTAACTTAAACCCACAAATATTTATCTTCTCACAGTTTATGTGGGTCATCCAGATGTGGATCTGCATTCAGGGTATCTTGCAAGGCTACAATTGAAGTGTCAACTAGGACAGCAGTAATCTCAAGGCTCAACCAGGGAAGGATTCACTTCTAAACTCACACTCAAGGGTTTTGGCCGGGTTAAGTTCCTCATGGGTTGTTGGACTGAGGAAACTCAGCTTCTTGCTTGCTGTTGGTTGGAAACTTCTTTTAGTTCCTTGCCATATGTGCCTCTCCAGATCACAGCATTGTATCTGGTTCCATCAGAGCAAGTGAGAGAAGACAAACTTAACAGGAAGCCAAGGTCTTTTTGTAATCTGATCTTGAAATTGGCATGCCATCACTTTTGTCATATTTTATTTGTAAGAAGAGAGTCAGTAGGTTAGCCCACACTCAAGGGGAGGACATTAGGCAAGGACATGCATACCAGGAGATGCAAATCACTGGAGCCATTTTATTTTTTAAAAAGATTTTATTTATTTATTTTGAGAGAGAGGGGAAGGGAAGGAGAAAAAGAAGGAAAGAAATATTGATGAGTTGCCTCTTGTACATGCCCTGGCCAGGGGCCAAACCCACAACTCAGGCATGTGCCCTGACTGGGAATCAAACTGATGAACCTTTCACTTTATGGGATGAAACCCAACCAACTGAGCCACACAGGTCAGAGTGCTCACTGGAGCCATTTTAGATGTTGTCTACTAACAACGTGGCCACAGCCTTGTTAGCCTGGGCCAAATTTTTCATCTGCTTAGATGAGGAAGGTTGAAAAACATTCTAGAGCCACTTTCTAGGCTTTAGAGTCTCTGAATTGGTCACATTGAGGGATCTTCTGAAATAAGCTGATTTCTCCTTTGCTGAGAGAAGATCTGTACCATTTGATGGGATGGTCCATTTCACCTCAGAACATCAAAGTCTTTATATATATACAACTGCTTCTCTTTTCCTTTTTTCAATCTCAAGTTCTCTCTCTTCAGCAAATCTGCTATCTTAAAATCTTCACTTGATTCAGCTGCTCTATATAATTACTACCCTATTTCTTACCTTCCTATTACCCCCAAAACTTTCTAAATAAATGGTCTTGCATTCACTTTCTTTCTATTACTCCATTTACTACTTTTACTATCTGCATCCTCCTCCAGCTTTCTACTAAAATGGTGCTCTCCAAAGTAATGAATGACTCTCTTCCTTCATTGTACTTACTGGCTCTTTTTGTCAGATTTCATGCTCTTTGGCCACTTCACATCATTTGATAATCTCAACACACTTTTTTTCTTGCAGGCGTTCCTTTGGTTTCTGATGTGTATATAGTGTCCCACACAACAAATATTTGTGGCTGAACAAATACATTGCTAGTTTCTTCTTTTTAAATGATTATTCCCTATCTGTCTTTGTTCTTGGCTCTATTCCCTCTACTTACTCCTATAAATATGGATTTGCTATTTGATTCTATGTGAAGTATTTACCTCACATCTCAGGATTCAACTAATTCTTAGAAAAGGCTTTCCTGGAATATGTTTTTCATAATATTGGTTGGTAGATGTGAGTGACCCTTACTTTTCCTTTCTGGAAGACTTCTGATACTTTGGATATTTAGCATCCACTAGACACTGTGCTCAGGAAAGTTGACCCCTCCCAGATGGGGGTGGGATTGCATCATGGTGAATGAGCCAGGCACTGTGCTCATTCTCTTTGCCAGGAGTTGTTTCAGAATGAGCATATGACTATTTTGGGCCATTGGAATTTGTTAGTATGATTTTTTATATTTCTTCAATGCCAGTTCAATGGTTTTGAGGAGGACAGGTAGACATTTATATGTGCTTAGTCTTCCATTTAAATTGATAGCCTGACTGTTTTAATATAGTACGCCTACTTAGTGTTCAAGGTCTGTATGGAAAAAGTCCAGCCATTATTAATATAACAAGTGCAGTTTGCACAATATCCATGTAACTTGGCACCCAAGGAGAGTGGACTGAAATACACATGTGCGAACAATGACAACTTCACTGTACTAGTCAGTGGGGTGGTAGATGCTGTTGAGTGACCATGTGTACTGTGTGGCAACATATTCAAAATGACTGATTGAATAGAGTAACAAATCTGTATCAAAGGAATGTTCAAGATTTGAAAAGTATTTCAAATCTTGTGAAAACTGTTTGGGTGATTCAGCAGGCTGCAGCTATGGGCAACTGGTGATTGGCAGCTTCTTCATGACAAGGGACCTGCTCATGCATCATGTCTCCTGCAGGGTCTTTTGGTGAAACATCAAATCACTCAGGTGACTCAGCCCTCTAGAACCCAGATTTGGCACCTTGTGACTTCTGACTTTTCCCCAAACTAAAATAACCTTTGAAAGGGAAGAGATTTCAGACCATCGATGAGATTCAGGAAATTACAATGGGGCAGCTGATGATGAGAACTGTATGAGGTTGCAAGGTGCCTTCTTTAAAGAGGACTGAGCCATCATTGTCCTATGTACAATGTATCTTGTATCTTCTTCAATAAATGTCTCTGTTTTTCATAGTACATGGCTGGATAGCTTCTGGACAGACCTCATATATCAGTTATCTATTGCTATATAAGAAACTGCTCCAAAATTAGCAGCTTAAAACAATAGCTGTTTTGTTTGCTCACAATTCAGTGGGAGAGCAATTTGAGTTGGGCTCAGCTGGGCAGATTTTTTGCTAACCTCGCCTTGAGTACTCAATGGCTGTAGTCATCTGGCTGCTTTACTGGCGCTAACTGACATCCTCATTCACATATGTGGTGGTTGGTGCTGGTTGTCAGCTGGCTAGATTGTGGGGCTTGACTACTTAGTTCTGTTCCATGTGGCTTCTCATTTTTCAGTAAGTGGCCAGGGTTTCATCACATGGCAGTTTCAGGAAAGTCTTTTAATAAGGTGAGAGAAGAATCTGCAAGGCTTTCTAATGCTAGTGTTCAGAAGACATTTGTTATTTCTGCCACATTCTATTGGATAGAAAAAATCAAGTCATAAGGCCAGTTCAGATTCAAAGAACTGGGTATGTAGACTCTAACCCTTGATGGTAGAGCTGCAAAGTCATACTGCAAAGGGGCATACACACGGAGATGAGGGGACTCTGTGGCCAATTTTTGCAATCTAGTAATTGAATACTCATGACTAAATGTATTTGTTCTTATATGAGATGTGTATATGTATATGTATGATATAAAATATATAAGCAAAAGAAAAAGAGAACAAAATATTGCCTCAAATCCAGACAAGTAGCCTAATCACTTCAGGTGAACATCATCCCAGGTTGCTCTTTAAGTAAGGGTTCTGCTTTAAGTAAGCAGAATGAAAAATGCAGAATAGTTTTGTAAAACTTGGGTCTTACTATACTTTTTTTAGAAAAATAAAAAGCATTAAATTGATTTTTTTTGAATTTAATAGAGGAAAAAGAAACCAAAGGAATTATAGAACTTCATATAATGTCTTTTTCATCACAGAGATATTAGATCCTAAAAGTTCTCCCTAGGGTTACAAAGAAAGATTATTTTAAAAAATTAAGAAAGGTAGAGTTATTTTTAAAGATCCATGTTTAATTTTACACATATTGATTGACTCTCTGCTATGAAAGATAAGGAAATTAAAACTTTTAATCTTTCTCTCGCCTCATTTCCCACTCCCCTCATCTTAAGAGCTTTCGGTAACACTATTTTTTAAAAAATCAGGCTATAAAGCATTTATATTCTACAATTATAATTCTGTAATTCCTTAATTATTATAGTTTATTTTTACATATATAATTGTATGAATTTATTGTTACTTACCTGTCCTTATACCAGTTTCTGTTTTCCTGGATTATTTATTTTTAAAATTTATAATTTATTTCTGGTTTGCTGGATTTAAGTTTTTTTCAAGATGAACTAGTACTTGCTGTCTGAGTTATTGCATACTTGCAAATTTCTGTTGGTAGCCTTCACTGACCTGGATGGGTATAAAAGTTTGAGTTCCCAATATCTTTCCCATGAGACTGTGGGCTTTATTCCACTGTCTTTGGGTACTGAATTTTCACTGTTGTCACTGCTCCTCTATTTGCTCTTTTTTAAATTTCTTTTTTATTGTTGTTCAAGTATAATTGTTTCCATTTTCCCACTACCACTTTCCCCTGCCCTACCTACCCCCACCCTCAATCCTACCCCCTTTTGGCTTTGTCCATGGGTCCTTATTTTGATTGGCTGGATTCATTATTAGTTAGGTTCTTTGAGAAGTATTCTTAAGCGCTTTATTTTCCCAATGCTTTTGTGTTGAGAATACTCATCTGTTACCTTTTTATGTCTGGTATCTGCCTCTTTCTAGGTAATTCGATATTTATTTAGAGGGTACTGGATTCCTGAATAATTTTTTCTCGGTCTCTAGACTCAATAGTGCAAGAAGATGATGTTTTGTTGATAATTTTATACTGGAATTTTTTTGGCACATAGTATTAGTTCTTCCTTTCCAGCAGGGAATTTTCTTGTGTTATATCTCTACTTACTCATTTATTGTTTTGAGCTCTTCTTTAAGGACAGTTTCTATGTTGGATAGCCTTTGTCTTTCATATCTATTATTTTTTAAGTGCTTTTAAAACCTCCTTTCTTTTCCAAGATTGATTTTGATGATTTCATGTCATTCCTCAAGCAGTGAGGCTGGATTGTTTGTTGATTTTTCCTTCCTTCCTTCCTTCCTTCCTTCCTTCCTTCCTTCCTTCCTTCCTTTCTTTCTTTCTTTCTTTCTTTCTTTCTTTCTTCTTTTTTTTTTGAAAGATTTTATTCATTTTATTTTTAGAGAGAAGGGAAGAGAGGAAGGAACAGAGGGAGAGAAACAGCAATGTGCAGTTGCCTCTCATGTGGCCCCCACTGGGGACCTAGCCTGCAACCCAGGCATGTGCCCTGACTGGGAATTGAATCAGCAACCCTTTGGTTTGCAGCCTGCACTCAATCCACTGAGGTACACCAGCCAGGGCTTCTTTATTTCTTTCTTTAAAAAAAAAAAAAAAAAGATATTTATTTTTAGAGAGAGGGGAAGGGAAGGAGAAAGAGAGGGAGAGAAAATCAATGTGTGGTTGCCCCCCTGGGAACCTGGCCCACAACCCAGGCATGTGCCCTGACCGGGAACCGACCTGGTGACCCTTTGGTTCACAGCCCACCCTCAATCCACTGAGCTACACCAGCCATGGCTGTTCTTTGATATTTCTAATTTGATTATTAGTTCTTTCATGATGTGATTTTGGTCTTTAAGTTGTTTCATTAGCTATATAATCTCTCTTTTGGTCTCATTCTGCTATTTTTTAATTTTGCCTTCATACTCTTGATTATTGATTTTGTGTTTTTATTAAGTTTCTCTGTTACCTAACACCATTGCAGAAATTTTTTTTCTAAAATTGATATTTTGTCTTGAGCATACCATATTCCTTTAGATGTAGTATATTTGCATAATTACCACACCTTTACTTCCATCTTGTTCATGTTAAGGTGGGCAGCTTTGTTCACCCTTCTATTTTCTCTGATTGAGTGTAGATAAATCTTTTTATTCACTTCCCTGTGTAACTGAGATCTGTTTTTCTCTTCAGCTACAGTTTAAAGGCTGGGTTATTATGGTTTTATACACTTTTCATTTTCCTCAAGGGCACAGACTAGAAGCTCAGGAGGTGAAGGAGGAGAAGTCTTCCGGAGCTACAGGCTGGCTTTTATGTATGACCTGGGTTCTGGGCTGTCTTCTGGGATTTTGGTAAATACCCCATTCTGAGTATGCCCCACTTTTTTTTTTTTGTCCCCAGTGAGCATTTCAGGCCTGACCCTAGAGGTTCCTAACTACATCCACCTATGGTCCTAAAAACCTCCCACACCTGGGCCAGGGGATGGTCAGGGGGGCTGGAGGGGCGAGGGGTCTGCCCAGCTGAGTATGTGCGGTCTTCCCACTATTCTTGTCTATTGGGTTTGGCAGAGGGTGCCTGAGCCACAGGCTCAGGCTGCTCTAGGCCTGACCACTACGTGATGTTGGTCACAACCACAGTTTATACCTCCTGGCTAGGGTATGTCTGGTTCCTACAGAGAATACCCACAAGCTTGAGATTATCCTTGCATTCAGCATGGCATCTTGGAAGGCCATTTTGCCGCTTCTATGGAGACCTCAAGATTCCGCTGTGAGTGGTAGGGGGCTTTTATCTTGAGTATTTGAATCATGTTATTTACTTGGCTCCGCCCCTAGTCTTCTCTGCAGACTGAAGGCTGTTGGAGGAAGTCTCAGGTTTCTGTTGACTCACTTTCCACCCTTCACCCCGGGTTTGGTTTCTGGGAGCTGAGGCTCACAGGTGGAATGTTAGGACCTTACAGAGCCATACCATAAGCCTTATTCACTTCGTGGACTCCTCTTTTTGAAGTTTGTCGGTTTGGATTATTGTTGATGGATTTTTTTGCTGGCATTATTATTATAAACTAATTTTGGATTATTTCATCAGATATGAAAGAAGGAGGTTATGTTTAGTTCCTTTTTGCCCCTTTTATCTTGAAGCCCTGATATTATTTTTCTTATAGTCATACATGTTGATTTCTTTGAGATTTTTAAGTGTTAAGATAAAATATTTTTTAAATGTACTTTTCTTTTCTAGAAAGTGGAGGAAGACCTCTTTTTCTTTAGCTCTGACAGTTCCCCAGATACAGTAAAGAATGGTGATCAGCTAAGAATAGAAAACAAAAACCACAAATTAACAATAGCTGCAAAACAATATTAAATAGAACAAAAAATACCCTACAAATTTTATTGAATCTCACAATTGAACCTGAAGTCAAGATTTTCACAGATGATATTATTTAGTTTGAGATGAGTAATAGTCTCATTTTTCAGTTGAGTAAAATGAGATTCAAAGACTTTAAATCACCTTGAAGCTCAAGGTCACACAGTTAATAAACATGAGTTTCATGCTTTAAACGTAGGCTTGTATTGTTTTAAGCCAAAAATTTCCTTCCTGTACTTATTCAAGAAGGAGCCTAGAAGAACCCTGCACTGTCTGGTTGGAGGGAGTCTAGAAAGAAGCTGAGAGAACAGCTTCACCAGACAAAAAGGACAGAACAGCTGCGTTTGTTAGTTAAAATATCTCATTCATGATAGTGCCTTGAGGGACAGATTCCCCTAAAAAATTTAAAGTATGGTCATCTTTGAGTTTGGGTCTCCAGAGGGAGGCTTATAAGAGTAATAGTGGGGAGGGATTTAGGGATGTTTTCACTTGTTGTATCAATTACTTATTGCTGTGTAACAAACCACCTCAAATTCAGTGCTTCAAACAATCATTCATTCTCATGCACTGGTGAGTAAGTAGGTCAGAGTTGCAATGATCTAGGCTAAACTCTGCTGGGCCTGACTCTTAGTTACAGGCTGGGTCCAGGTTTCCTCCAGTTGTCTTTGACCTTTCTTGTATCAGGGGACTTTCGGGAGTATGTTGTTACCATAGTAATGCTAGAAGTGCAAGCCAGTACATTATGGTTTTGCTTTTGTCATGTTTGCTAACATTTATTGGTCAAAGCAAATTACATGGCTGAGTCCAAGGTCAAAGTCCTCCAGTGGGAGGAACCATGAAGTCACTTGCCAAAGGGGATAAATAAAGGAGGGAATGAAGAATTGGGGTCAATAATTTAACCTACTACAGAGACTAGGAAGAGATCTTTTTAAAAGCAGACAAAAAAAAAATACAACAACAACAACAAAAACAACCTAAAATCCCTGAAAATAAAAGGCTCTGAATGGAGAAGATTCCATCTTGTTTGGAGAGGTTATCTCTGGGAAAGCATAGTACATATTCTGAGGGTAACCTAGGAATTCTCCTAGATGAGATGTGAAGTCAAATGATTAGGACAGAAGTGAGGCCTTGAATAAAAGTCAGAAATGACTCGTTGACTTGGGGACCTATTCTTCTCATACAGTATTTTTCTAGGCTGTAGTCCTCATATGATCAGGGTTTTTCTTCTTCTTTGCTATTTTTCTGGCACTTTACTCAGTGTTTGGCACATGATATGTGTCCCACAATTCTTTACTGAATGAGTGAATAAAAATGGGAGCTAAATTTTATGGGGGATTTTAAGCTATTGCTTTTTTCTTGGCTCGAATAAAAAAAGTTTGAATACTTGGCCAGTAGCAGGTTGGGGCTGAACCAGATTTCAGTATAAATATGGGTTCAAAATGTGACTCTACTCTTAGGTCAGAGACCTCAAAAGTTGCTGAGCATTAATCTAGAATTAATCCTGGAGAAAATGTGAGGGGAAGGTGTAGCCTCAAATTGATTCAGAGAACAGTTAAAAAGAGGAAATGGATAGCAAACACTTTTCCAAACTGAAGGAAACCATCCAGGGACTTCCCTTCACAAACCAGATGGCAGCCTCCAGCTGGCTGCCCTACAGATACTGAAATTGGAAGTGCTCAGTAGCCAACAGACCTGCCCTCTTTCAGGTCTGTGGGAGGCCAGGGATTCTATGGTTTGTAATTACTTCCCAACTGAGCCTTTGTGTGGCAACTTAGCTGGCAGAACTAAAGTTTATTGCAAGCATTTTCTGTGTTAATTTGAAATTGCTTCAAGTCTTATTATTTTATGGATATAAAGACATAATGCTGGTTAAATCAATGTTTAGTCCCTGAGAGGTTATTTATTTATTTGTTTACTTGTACAGGATAGTGGTGGTGGGGGGGGGTAGGGGGGAGAATTAAAAAAAGAATCTCTCACTTTCACTTTCAAATACCACTGATGGTAATGTAAGTTACCTCACCTTTTAGATGAACAAATTGACAATGATTATTACAATTTTAAATGTGCATGACCTTTTGCTTTAGCAGGGGATCACTCTTGAAGGCCTTGTGGTCCATGTTAAAGCATCTTCTCTATATCTCAAGAGCAAAAGGAAGCTGTTACAATGTTTTTAAAGTAATAAGGGCTGGTATTTGTCTTCAGATTGACAGCTATCAGAGAGGAGAGCAGAGGGGGTACTGCATGAAAGAAGGTGAAGGCATTAGCCAAAGCACATATATGCATGACCCTTAGACACAGACAACAGTGTGGTGATGGCCAGAGGGAAGAAGGGGTAGGGGCTTGAGGTGGAGGTGGGCAAAAAAGGGAAAATGGGGATATCTGCAATAATGTCAACAATAAAAATAAAATCAAAATAAGTAAGAGAGGTTGGGTGTTAGGGTTGATAATATGATCAGATTTTTAACTTGACAAGGTACCTATTTAGTGACAATTGCAGAAGTTAAGATGAGAGAAGATGGTAGTTTGGACTCAAGTGGTGATGACAGAGATGAGAGGAGTGGTGCATTTAAATGAATTTAAGAAGCAAATCTACTAGGACTTGAACTATTACTCATCCATGAAAAAGAAGAAAATGTTACCCTTTCCAACAGCATAAATGGACCTGGAGAACATTACGCTAAGGGAAATAAGCCAGTCAGAGAAAGACAAATACCATATGATTTCACTTACATGTAGAATCTAATGAACAAACTGAACTAACAAGCAAAATAGGGACAGATTCATAGATATAGAGCAGGATGACAGATATTGGGGTGGGGAGGTTAAGGGGTGGAGGGATTGAGCCAAAAGGACAAAGGACTCATGGACATGGACAACAGGGTGGTGTTTGCAGGGGGTAGGGGAGCAAAAGGGGGTTAAATGGTGATCCTCCAAAGGGTGTTAAATAGTAGCCAACTAGTAGGAAGTCAGAAAAGCTGGGGGCTGAGGATCAGTACTTCCAGGGACCTTCTGAAAGGTCTACAGCCTGAAGGCAGAATGCAGACCATCAGCCTCAGCTGAGAAGCCATTGTATAGAGAGGGGCCATGGAAAGGAAGGGCAGCTTTGAAAGAGGTCCCCTATATTTAGCTGTGACAACAAACCAGATGGTGTGAATGACAATGTTCCTAGACAACAACACTAATGGTGTAAATGACAGTGTCCCTAGACTGTGCGGCAGTAAGAACTGTGTAGATGTCACACTGCAGCCACTCTGCAGGGTGGCAGAGGAAGGAAAGATGGCCATGTACCTCTGGTGCATGGAATGTTGAAAAAGGGAGTAAAATCTGACCAGGCAGAACTGAGAACTGGAAAAGTTGCTGCAGTTTATTTTCCTGAAGTTCTACCCATCTTAACATTGAACCACAAACCAGAGTCATTGGTACCCATCAGTAAGACTGATACTTCTCAAGGATGCCTGCAGTCAGCCCAAATGTAAGTATAGATGACTCTGTGTCAATAGAATCCCCACCCAGGATCATAAGAGACACAATCCTGGCTCCACCAGGTAAATCTTGTGATTACCCAGAATAAGAAAAAAGGTGGGATCTGAAGCGTTCTTTATTAGAAGTCCACATGAGCCCTGGCTTTCTGAAGCCTAACTTCACAGGCCCCATATAGTGCCCATCAGCTCAGCATTCTCTTTGCCACACAATCCAGGGCATGCTGTTCAACCTGTCAACCAATTTGTGGTGTTAGCTGCAATTAGTAATACTCTTAGTTTCAACCCTGAATATCTGATGCAGCATAGCATAGTATAGCCTGTTGGGTTTGAACCCAGCTCCACCACTTACCCTGTATGGGTTTTGAAAAGTTCCTCTGTGCTTCAGTTTTCTTATCTGCAAAATGGTAATAATACCAGTACTTACCTCAGATGATTGATGCAAATACTGAAACTCTTAGGGTTGCACCTACAAATAGTAAACACTTGATATATGCTAACATTTTTTATTTGTTACATTTCTGACTGGTGTTAGATATCCAATGTCCTCAGAGTAAATCAATTCCACATCAATCTTTGCCCATGTTATCAGTACTTGGGCATATGGTGAGGATCCTCCCGGATTTTGGAAATGGGGAAAATAAGATTTTCCTCTGAGGATGGCACAAAACAATAAATACATACCAGGTCACAAGAAAACCACCTCAAAGTGACATAATGATTCCTAGGCAAGCAAGGCTCAACTGTAACCACTCATCATCCATTCATTTATTCATTCATTCATTCATGCATGTATAAACTGACTTCTGGTGTCTACCATGTACCAGATGGGGTGCTAAATATAAATTAGGACTTGATTGTTCCTTTGAGGAGCTTACTAATCAGGGGAGCAAATGGGAGATAAGTGAGAGTAAGCAAAGGAACACATACTTGTATATTGTAACAAACTGTATTAGGTTCTATAAAGAAAAAAAGAGAGCACTGTTGGAAGGGAGGTTGGCTGTGTAGTATTCCATTGCCTGACTATACCGCACACTTGGTGATTATGAACAATGCTGTTATACATAGTCTATGTGTGTTCTGGCGACAGAGTTTTATTCAGTTATAATTTGCTAGGAATTTTGTCCGTTTAGTACCAAGATTAGGGAGGTGGGAGCAGTGCATTCTGGATGTATGCACTAAGAGAATGGCTTGTTTATAGAGAACTTGTAAACAATAACAAAATCAATAAAAATGTCAGAAGTTCCAAACTCCTCCCAATCTATTGTTAGTTGTTACTAAAAAAAATGGCTGAGATTTCTGTTGCATTTTGATAATATATATAACACTGAAACTTACATTTTATAAAACTTATTCTTTATAAAGTGCTATATTCTATATGAGGGTTAATTTGAAGAATTTTCAATTATAGAGTTGGCTCTTGACACACTTGGGCTCAGCTGTACACATTTGTTTTCTCTTTTTCAAAGATTGTTTATTTATTTATTTTTAGTGAGGGGAAGGGAGGGAAAAATCAATGTGTTTTTCTTGCATGCCCCGAAATGGGCACCTGGCCCGCAACCTATGCATGTGCCCTAGACTGGGAATCGAACTGGCGACCCTTTGATTTATAGACTGACACTCAATCTACTGAGCCACAGCAGCCAGGGCACACCTTTGTTTTGAGAATGAGTTTGTAACAGTTCATAATTATTTGTGTGCGCCTGATTAAAGTGCAGGTCTTGTCTCTATTCCCTGTGGTATACATGTTCCTGGATTTAAATAGTAGGTTAAAAATGAACAATGATAGCACAGTGATTGGAAAGACAAAGAAACAACTTGAGTTACATAAATGCCATCATTCTATGTGACCACTTGGAGTTTACAAACATCTGTAGAGATGATGGAAAGCAACTAGGATGGATCCCCAAGAACAAAGGCATGGATAATATTGTAATTTCTGAAATTTATCATAAAGCAATATTTTTATGAATTGTGGCCAAGGTTAATATCCTGTTTAAGACTTTTTCTAACTATTTGTATATCTGTCCCTTCATAGGAAAGATAGTTCTCACAATTAAAATGAATAAAAAGTGTATTTGCTCAATTCTGAGTGAAGATAGGTTAATAAATCTGGCAAGACTGTCTAGGGACATAAATATGTGAAGAAGATCAATTTTGATGAAGTAATTGACAAATTTCAGAAGTTTAGGCTCAAAAATAGAAATTATAATATTTATATTCATTACTGTGAGAAATCACTATTTAAATATAAGTATTTTCTCTTTTAAAATATATTAAAGCAACTTAAAATTGCTTTTTTCATTCTTTTGTTCTGTAATATATAATTGATTAAAATGTTTTATGGGGAAATGTGCCTGATATATCATATAAAAAGCATTGTAAAGCAAAAAACAATTTTTTGGTATGTGTCTGTGTGTGTTTACTAGCATAAAAATTCAATAAAAGAAAATTTTGCTGTCTTATTTCTTTCTGGCCATTATTCGTTTGATTACATGATGATTCCTGAAGACAATTTTGTTGAATAGAAGTTGGCAAAAATAAAAATTATCTGGGAAAAAATAAAACAATTATCTACTCTGGGTATGCCATCATGTCCATTTATATGTCCACATATATGGGCCTTAAGTTGCTCAAAATTTTCTCTTACCTGTTTGAGGTCTTCAGCACCTGATCTGATTTCCTTTTCATTCCTGCTGTTAGTTATTTGTGCCATCTCTTATTACAGAAAATCAACTTTGGCTTTGTTTCCCCCATTGTCTTCTATGTTTCCTTTCCATTTCATTAATTTCTGCTTTTCCCTCTGTTCTAGGTTACCTCCCACCCCACCCCATCTTTTCCTAACTATTTTGGATGGATGTTTACCTTATCAATTTTTTCTTAACTAATAGATGTATTTTAAGGCTAATATTTCCTACAGGTTTCAGTATATAGTCATTTCATTGTTGCTTAGCTTTAAGTATTTTAAACTCCCATTATTATTTCTTTGGTGACTTATATACATTAATATACTTTAATTTCCTAATATTTGAGAATTAAAAATTGTTCTTTTAATATTGTTTCTGGTTTAATTGCATTGTGGTCAGAGAATATACTCTGATCTCAGTCTCAGATTCAGAAATTGAGATTTGCTTTATGGTCTATTGTATGACTTATTTTTGTAAATGTATGTGTAAGTTAGCAAAACAAAAGTAGGTATATTCTGTAGTTGTTGGGTGTAGTATCTCATATGTCCATTTGGTTAAGTTTGCCAATCTTGTTTTTTAAATCTATACCCTCACTAATTTTTATCAGCATATTCTATCTAATACTGAAAGAAGTGTTGAAATCTTCACAATTTGTGGATATTTACTTTTAGACCTGTTACGTTAATTTTTGCAATGTATGTTTTAGGCCTTGCTAAAAATTCACATAAACTTAAATTGTTTGTTTTCCTCATGAATTTAAATTTTTATTATTATAAAATGACTGTCCTTAGCTCTAGGAATATATTTTACCCCTAATTCTATAATGTTAATACAGCTATACAATTATTCTCTTTATTAGTATTTTATATTACCTTTTATTTTCATTTTTTCTATATTTTGTCTTTTGACATAAGAGTTTACAATTAGTTGGATTTTATATTTTTCTTTTTTAAATTATATTTTATTGATTATGCTATTACAGTTGTCCCATTTCTCCCTCATCATTCCCCTCCACCCTGCACACCCCTTCCCACCCACATTCCCCACCTTTAGTTCATGTCCATGTGTCATAAGTTCTTTAGCTTCTACTTTTTCCACACTATTCTTGCCCTCCCCCATCTATTTTCTACCCACCGTCTATACTACTTATTCTCTGTACCTTTTCCCCCTCTCTCCTCTTCCCACTTCCCTGTTGATAACCCTCCATGTGATCTCCATTTCTGTGTTCCTGCTCCTGGTCTAGCTGTTTGCTTAGTTTGCTTTTGTTTTAGGTGTGGTTGTTAATATCTGTGAGTTAGCTGTCATTTTACTGTCCTATTTTTTTATCTTCTTTTCCTTAGATAAGTCCCTTTAACATTTCATATAATAAGGGCTTGGTGATGATGAACTCCTTTAACTTGACCTTATCTGAGAAGCACTTTATCTGCCCTTCCATTCTAAATGACAGCTTTGCAGGTTAGAGCAATCTTGGATGTAGGTCCTTGATTTTCATGATTTGGAATACTTCTTTCCAGCCTCTTCTTGCCTGCAAGGTCTCTTTTGAGAAATCAGCTGACAGTCTGATGGGAACTCCTTTGTAGATGACTGTGCCCTTATCCCTTGCTGCTTCTAGAATTTTCTCCTTTATTTTAATCTTGGCTAATGTAATTATGATGTGTCTTGGTGTATGCTTCCTTGGGTCCATCTTCTTTGGGACTCTCTGAGCTTCCTGGACATCCTGGAAGTCTATTTCCTTTGCCAGATTGGGGAAGTTCTCCTTTATTATTTGTTCAAGTAAGTTTTCCACTTGTTGCTCTTCCTCTTCCCCTTCTGGTACCCCTATAATTCGGATGTTGGGACGTTTCAAGATGTCCTGGAGGTTCTTAAGCCTTTCCTCATTTTTTTTTGAATTCTTGTTTCTTCATTCTTTTCTGTTTGGTTGTTTCTTTCTTCCTTATGGTCCACTCCATTGATTTGAGTCCCAGTTTTCCTCCCATCACTATTGGTTCCCTTTGCATTTTTCTTCATTTCATTTATTGTAGCCTTCATTTGTTCATCTAATTTGCAACCAAAATCAACCAATTCTGTGAGCTTCCTAATCACCAGTGCTTTGAACTGTGCATTTGATAGGTTAGCTACCAGTGCTTTGAGCTGTGCATCTGATAGGTTGGCTATCTCTTGGTCACTTAGATGAATTAGCTTGGAGGCTTTGATCTGTTCTCCTGTTAGAGCCATTTTTGGTTTGGTTTTTTTTTTTTTTTTCCTTTTTGGTCTGGTTGAGGCTGTTACATAGTGAGGGGTGGAGCCTTAGGTGTTCACGAGGGTGGGGCAGCCCAGTCACTGGGTTGTGATGCTGGATGTGGGGGCAGGGTCCGAGAGGGAACAACAGCGCTTGCTCTGCGCGCTCTCTCAGATTCCAGTCCCTTCCGCTGCTATTCCCAAGCAAATTGGGCCCTTCTGGTGCTGATTTCCATGTGGGTGAGCTTGTGTACATTTTAGGACCCTGTCGATCTCTCCAATAAACTCTCTCCTGTTAGGCTGGGATTCTCTCCCAGCACCTCAACCCCCACAAGTGTTTTCAGTCGGTGCTTTTAGGCTTTATTTCCTGGTGCTGGAGCCCTGAGTTGCGCAGTCTGTCTTGCTGCCTGTTTTTGCCTGGTTTATCTATGCACGAATGTGTGACCATGGTCAACCTCCTTGTGGGCCTTGCTTGGTCTGCTTGTTGTCTCCCTGCGTCCGGTAACCACTGCCTGTGCGCCTGGGGTGTGCCAACCGCCGCCTGCGCATCTAGGACCACTAGCCACTGCCACAACACCTCTCTGCTGGCTACCGACTCCGCCCCTCTTACCGCCAGTCTGGGTGAATAGTTATCGGACTTTCATGTAATTCAATTTTCTATCTGTTCTGTTGTTTGTTTTTTTTTTGGTTCTATATTTTTGTTGTCCTTAATCTTGGTTGTGAGAGGAGGCACAGTGTGTCCATCTATGCCTCCACTTTGGCCGGAAGTCAGATTTTATATTTTTCTACTCTGAATATTTTCTTTAAGTGAAACATTGTTGGGGGACTACTGGGCAAGGTGATGGCATGGGCAAACATGGCTCGCCTCTTTGCATGACCACATTAAAATTACAACTAAAATATAGAACAACCATCACTCAGAAACATCAGAAATCAAGTTGAATGGAAGTGTGATAGCTATAGAATTAAAGAAACCACATCTATCCAAAATGGTAGAAGGGGTACAGATGTGGAATAGGCTGATCCCTCACCTACCTGTGGTGGATAAAAGTTAGGGAGGGATATCTCAGGAATGTGGAGTCCCAGCCCCACACCAGGCTCCTTAGCCCAGGGTTCCAGTGCCAGGAAGATAAGTCCCTACAACTCCTGGCTGCAAAAACCAGTAGAGATTGAGTCAGTGGTAGAAACTTCTAGAGCCTCAAGAAGTTCCTCTTAAAATACCCACACATGGACTCATCAACTCAGACTCACTCACTCTGAGCTCCAAAACTGGGGTGGCAGTTTGAAAGGCACCAGTGTTACACAGGGAGAAACTGACATGTCCAGCATCAAGGCAAGCGGAGGCCATTGTCCCTTTTGTAAGCCATCTCACCACAAAGTCAGCAAGATGGTGCCATACCTGAGACTCTATCAACCTGGCTAACATTGTTTGACCCACCTTGGACATCCCCAGAGACTCCACCCCACCCAATTTACAGGTCCACCCAAGCTGTATTTTCATATAAATGGTTGGTCTTGGCTCAGGCTTCACAATTTCCTAAATCCTATCAGACAAGCAACAGCTGGCCTCAGTGAACCCCAGGCCTGGCACTAGCAGCAGCCAGCCTAAATTCACAGCGTGGGTGCGCTTGGGAATCTCTAAGCCCAGCACAACTAGCAATCACCTCAGATTGCTTTATAGCTCTGGCAGGGTGGCCTTAGACAAAACATAGGTGGGGGCTGACATTGGCCTGCACCACCCAGGAAACCCCAGGGTCAGCACACCCAATGGACAGCCACAGACCTTGTAACAAGACCACCACCTGGCTCCTATGCAGCTGATCCTCCAAAGAGGGCAGAGGTTTGTGGTAAGTGGTCACAGCCAATTCTTGGAGCTGACTGGCATAGGTAATTCCCTCCCATTGATCTGCCAACAGCAATCAAGGCTCAACTACAAGAGTAGGGTATAGTTAGACCACACGAAGGATGCACCTTGAGTACCCAGCTTGGGTGATAGGGAAGGCCGTGTCACTGGACCCTACAGGATACCTACTACATTAGGCAATACTACCAAGACATAGAGTCAAGGCAGCTCTACCTAATACATAGAAACAAACACAGGGAGGCTTCCAAAATGAGGAGACAAAGAAACATGGCCCAAATGAAAAAACAGATCAAAACTCCAGAAAAAGAGCTAAAGGAATGGGGATAAGCAATCTATCAGATGCAGAGTTAAAAACACTAGTCATATGGATGCTCAAGGAACTTAGTGAGGACCTTGAGAGTATAAAAAAGAGTCAGAAATGAAGGATGCACTAATTGAAATAAAGAACAATTTACAGGGAAACAACAGTAGAGTGGATGAAGCTGAGAATCAAATCAATAATATGGAACCTAAGGAAGCAGAAAACAACCAATCAGAACAACAAGAAGAAAAAAGAATCCCCCCCAAAATGAGGGTACACTAAGCACCCTGTGAGACAACTTCAAGAAGTCCTTCACACCATAGGGGTGCCAGAAGGAGAAGAGAAGAAGCAAGAAATTGGAAATCTATTTGAAAAAATAATGAAAGGAAACTTCCCTAATTTGGTGAAGGAAATAGACATGTAAGTCCAGGAAGCACAGAGAGTCCTAAACAAGATGAACACAAAGAGGCCCACACCAAGACAAATCAAAATTAAAATGTCAAAGGTTAAAGATAAAAGAGAGAATCTTAAAAGCAGCAAGAGAAAAGCAGAGTTATCTACAAGGGAGTTCCCATTAGGCTGTCAGCTGATTTCTCAAAAGAAGCCTTGCAGGCCAGAAAGATTGGCAAGAAATATTCAAAGTCATGAAAAGCAGGGACTTAGAGCCCAGATTGCTCTACCCAGCAGAGCTATCATTTAGAATTGGAGGGTAGGTAAAAAGCTTCCCAGACAAGAAAAAACTAAAGGAGTTCATCATCACCATCAAACCATTATTTTATGAAGTGTTAAAGGGACTTATTTAAGAAAGAGAAGAAGATCAAAACTATGAACAATAAAATGGCAAAATCTATCAACAATTGAATCTAAAAAACAAACTAAGCAAATAAGAAGAACAGAGAGAGAATCATGGATACAGAGAACATTTTGACGGTTGCCAGATGGGAGGGGTGTGTGGAGGAATGGGTGAAGAGATGAGGGGATTAAGAAGTACAAATAGGTAGTTACAGAATAGCCATGGGGATGTGAAGTACAGTATAGGGATTGGAGCAGCCAAAGAACTTACATGCATGACCATGGACATGAATAATGGTGGGGGGATTGCCTGAGGGAGTGGGGGGTGCTGGGTGGAGGGAGGCAAAGTGGGGAAAATTAGGACAACTGTAATAGCATAATCAATAAAATGTAACTAAAAATATTGGTTTGTATGTTTTAATGCATCATAACTACTAATATGTTTGGAATTTTTAATGATATATACATTTTAGTTATCAATTTATGTTTTTCCTTCCTTTTCCTTAGTTTTCATTGTTTTTTATTTCACCCCTTCTAATTTGGGGGGTGGTGATTATTACGTGCCCTGTTTATATTCTTTTGAAAATTACTCTGTAAATTTCAAAATGCATACTTAAACTATGATAGAAAAAAGTTAATAAATAACTTTTCCATCTTCCTAGTAACATCTTAGAATATAACACCGTAGTTCCATTTACCATACCTTTGATGTATACATTATTACTATCTTGTAATAATACCTTTAAAATTTTTAACCCTATTGGCATTATTAATTTATACCACCATTTATGTAAATTTTTTTATGTATTTCCATCAGTTTTCACTACCTACCTCCTTGCATCTCAGACCTTCAGTCTGGGGTTACTGCTCACAGTGTGTCTGTCAGAATTTTTTCACTGAGGGTCTGCTGCTGAAGAAATTTTTCTGAATATCTTTATCTTTTCTCTTAAAAGATATTTTTGTTGGATATGGAATTCTAGGTTGTAGTTTCTTATTCCTTCTGGACTTTGAAAAGACATTCAGTTGTCTTTTAGTTTCTATTGCTGTTATTCAGAAATCACTTGTCATGCTAAGCACCATTTCTATGAATCTCTCTGTTTTCACTAGCTGCATTTAAGATTTTTGATTTATCTTTGGTTTGCCTCACATTTTGTATGATTTGTCTAAGGGATGAATTTCTTTTTAACTATCCTGCTTGGGATTCTTTGAGATTCTTGAATCTGTGTATTAATATCCTTAATCAGTTTTGAAAATTCTTGGCCATTTTCTCTTCCCAAATTACCTATGTCCCTTTCTGCTTTTCTCTTCTGAGTTTTAATTTTGGGTATTATATTTTTCATTTTTGTAAGTTATATTAAGTTCCTTCCTAAATATGCTGATACCTTTTATAGTCTTCTTTTCCCTGCAGAAATTTTTAAGTTTATCATTTATTAAGCATATTGATTAAATCATTGACCATTGGTGATTAATTCAATCTCTAGCCATTTTCTCTTCCCCAGGGTTCAGAGGGTGGGGCTGTAAGCTCTAATATTCTAATTACTGGATTGATTCCTAGCTCTTATGTTGAAGTTACTTAGGGGCCCAATAGGAGTCATTTCAGGAGCATAAGAAACTCAGATGCTATTGAAAGGGAGCTTATTATGAATCATAAAAGATGCTCCTCTCATTCCTATGGCTGAGAAAATTCTAAAGGTTTCAGAAGTTCTTGTGGCAAAACCTGAGGATAAAGATATAAATATATATATTTATTATCATCACAATATACAACAAAGCAAATATTTTTAATTTTAATCAAGTCTAGCTTAAGAATTATTTATTTTATGAGTAATGCCTTTGGTGTTGTATCTCTAAACCTCACTGCCATACACAAGGGCATCTAGAGTTTTCTTACATTATATTCTAGAAGTTTTATGGTTTTGCATTTTATACTTAGTCCTATGGTATATTTAGAGTTAATTTTTGTTAAATGTGTAAGATCCATGCTTTTATTGGCTCTTTTTACTTGTGGATGTCCAGTAGTACCAGCACCATTTGTTGAAAAGACTATCTTTTCTCCATTGTATTGCCACCTTGTTTATTTTTAATTTCTCCCATGCAGCTCTCTCTTTGACTAAGGGATATAGGTAGTATGAGAATAATGACTCCCTAAAGATTGTTTGGGAAGGGAAATATGAATGATTAGCCCAATGATTTTTCTTTAAATGGCACTATCCACACTGAAGCCAAACTTCTCTCCTTGAGCACCGGGGAGACGCTGAATCCTGATAACATCCTGTTATCCCCAAATCAAGACAATTGAAGACTTCAGTGAGATGGCCCATTAATGTTACCTCATTCTAAAGCTGCTCTGGAAAGGTAACAAGACCCTTTCTAACTATGCCCCACTGTGTTACTTCTCCTTGGTTAAAAGAACATAGACAATATTCTGGAGAAATAATCTTTGAGAGAAACTGTGTGGTTTTAAATTCTCACTCAGTCACCGTTACATTATCTAGATACAGTTGAGCAGTTATTTGAATACACAAGGTCTGTCCAGAAGATATCCAGCCATGTACTATGAAAAATAGAGACATTTATTGAAGAGGATACAAGATACAAGAAATATTTTACATAGGACAATGACGCCTCAGTCCCTTTCAAAGTAGGCACCTTGGGATCTCACACAGTTCTCCCAGTTGCCATCAGCTGCCTCATTGTAGTTTCCCGAATCACTAGTGCACTAGTGCTTTGTCTTTTGGGGTAAGTTTTCTGGGGGAGTGTGTCCTAGGGAAAGCCAGAGAGCTTGGACAGCAGGGAAAGTCCAGGGTGGGAGTGGCACTGGATTGATCTCTTCCCAGCACACAGAAAAAATGTGAAGTTGGAATTGCAGGTAGTCAGAAGAGCCTCAGATTTCCAGAATGTTTGGGAAAGAGTAGGTTTTGGTTTTGGGTTATTTTTTCAAAGTACAAAAACCTCAGCAAGAGCTCAGATGGATGCTGAGTTCCTCTTCACCCCTCTGGTACTGGGCAGCCCAAGGTGAACTCCTCTGGGCAAATGCAATCCAAAGTCTTAAGATAACACACTCAATATAATGCAAATGCAGCTCTAATCACAGCTTCTGATTATGAGCTGGCAGGTGTATCTCACATGAGTTGTGTCAGGGTTTTGCTGCTGAATTCTTCACCTAGACATAGTGATTCAGCCAACTCTACAAAAGTGGATCTTTTTTGGAATTCTATAACCTTCCAAAAGGGGATAGATAGTTGAAGAATCATTCTAAATTTTCCTTTTCTTCAGAAGCTCCTCCTTGTTACAAGCTATAAGACTGGAGGTGGGGGTGGGGAAGCAAGTGAAGAGAGAGAGAGAGAGAGAGAGAGAGAGAGAGAGAGAGAGAGAGAGAGAGAGAGAGAGAATAGGAAAGAGCACACTCACTTATTGAGAGGTTTGGACCATGGCCGATTTGAAATATTACTAACCTTGCATTTTCAAATTTGATGCACAACAACCAAGATGCTAATACTTTCCTTAGTTTAGAAAAAAAATCCTTTCACCCATCTCTTCTAGCTGAAGATTAGGAAAGAGGCTTTAAGAAGATTTAAAAAAAAAAAACCCAACTTCTGAGCAGGAGAAAAAATGGTTTGTGATTCAGGGGCTTCGGGCAATTCATCATGGAAATTGGGTTTCTTAGCAGACATCGTGTGAATCCTTTCGTCCCTGTCAACTTTTTAATACATTACATTGAGAATGTAAATCGTGTTGGTGAGGGGGAGCGGAGAAAAAAAGCGAGCGAGAGAAAAAGAGAAAGCTTCCTCATTTTGGATTTAGAAGGGAGGAAGTATGAGGCCTGTAATTCATATTAACTAAATAATAAAAAGACTGTATAAATGTATAGATATGTAGGTATATTGGGGAGGAAGTGGGGAGAAGTGAGTGAGACAGAGTAAAATTGAAATCGTTTTATCCTTTTGAAGGGTCTTTCATGGGTGTTTCTTATAATTTATTTTTATTTCCTTTAGTTTTTATTCTTTTAGGTTTGTCTCTTTAGCTATATAAACCAACTTACCACCCCTGCCCCCTCTCCTCCCAGAAGCAAAGGACAAAGGCTTGAGTTCAGGGGTTTCATGAGGGAGGAAAAGAGAAAAAGGGAACAGAATTGTATGCTTC
The DNA here is from genome assembly GCA_004027475.1 of Anoura caudifer. Lineage (NCBI taxonomy): Eukaryota > Metazoa > Chordata > Mammalia > Chiroptera > Phyllostomidae > Anoura > Anoura caudifer. The sequence goes on along the minus strand of PVKU01003678.1, from coordinate 143,641 downwards.
ATTAATAGGGAATATTGTTGAGAGGGCTGGAGCCTCTTCCCTATCTCTGTCACCATCAGTATTGCACAGAGCCCTTGGCTGGCCTCCTTACTGTATAGTGTTGTCCAACTTCATTCATTGCTTGTTCTGAAGGTGTTTCATTCTCTCTAACTCAATAGTTTACTTATCTCCAGGGGTACAGGAGATAAGATTAGTAAGTGCATTCTTTGCTGGCTCTGTAGAATGTTCTTCTGCCTATCTTACCTTCAGTATAATTTGTAGTTGTTTTGACTGATATGGATTTATGACCAAAATGCATTGCAGAAGTCTTTTTGAGTTCTGCTTCTTAGTGTTTCTGGGTGACAGCCTGTCTCTCTGGTCTTCTAGAACCATTTTAGTCCAATATATTTCTCTTATGGCTGCAAGGATGCAGGAAAATTCAGAACTGTTAGGAGACTGGGATGGGACTTCTAGGGTCATTTTTCCTGATGGCATTCCTGACAAGGGGAAAGATAAGAGGAAGTCAGTCAAGTTTGATTTTGTGACTTCTTTCTTTCTGTGCTCCCAGCATCCAGTTCAGTCTCATACACCAGCCTGCAGACCAGTCTACTCATAAAATGAGGTTGGAGGCAGGCTTCATACTGATTTTGTTCTGTTCAGTTAGGAAGGTGGGGCAGGGGCCTGGCATATCACTTTTGCTTTAGACCTCACATATTTTCAACTAATATTCCTTTTCCTCTTACCACTGAAGAAAAGAGGGGAAAAAGGTCTTCCTAGAAACTAATAAAAAATCCTATGGAACAGCTCATGAAAAAATTGTTGAAAAGCAGGGTGTTCAGGGATCATAATGGAATTGAATGGAGACTCTGAATCATTCTTATGCATGTGGAAAATGGACTGATGCTTGAATTTACTCTAAAAATTAATTTACATTTTATTTTTATCATGGAGTATAGTTACATATTACTAAATATAGAAGAATAAAAAATCTCCTACACATCTTCCAGCCCTTCCCTGCAATCTTGAAGAGGCTTATTTAGATATTTTCCTCCACATATGTAAATGCTGTGATTCTTTTCCTGTTTCTTCATTGGACCATTTTGCTCAGTATCCATTCACTCCCTTTTAGATAATTGAAGTCTTAGCTGTCTTTGCTTGCTCCTACAGCACCAGCTCTCATTCTTCCAAAGTAGTTATAACGTAATGGTGTTTGTATTATGGTAAATTTGCAGATATCCTTCACAGCTGAGCAACGCAGGGTACCATTGTTATTTGCTCCTCAGTCCTCCACTGAGCTCCATCAGGCCTCACTGCTCACAGGCTGCTACAGAAGATTGTTCTGGGATTTCCTTGCTCTTTACTTCTGGGCTAGGTCCCCTCTTCTCTGGATCCCCATGTCTTCTTTTTTTGGTTTATTTTTCACTTTCCTTCTGCGCTTAGCCAAAACATGTCCCCTAGTAGTTTCCTAAGAGAGAGTGTGTAAATAAAAAAGTTTTGAGATCTGCACCTAATATTTTTATTTCAGCCCCGTGATTCATTGATAGTTTAGTGATTTATAGAATTCTAGGTTGAAAACCATTTATTCCTCCTCAGACTTTTGAAAGTATTGCCACAGTGTTCTCTAGCATTCAGTTTTGTTGTTGGGAAGTAGAATGCTTTTTGGATTTTTATTTTCTTGAATGTTATATGTTTAATTTTTTAAAAGGATTTTCTATTTAATCCAGTCTTCTAAAATGTTATGATGAAGTATGCTTTGTATTCCCTCATTCTGCAGGGTACTTGATGGAGTCTTCATATCTGGAAACTTAAGTCCTTCAGTTCTTATATACTTTCTCTGAGAATACCTTCTATTCTTTTTATTTTGTCTGTCTGGATATCCTGGCTTAATTCTCTAGTTTTTTTCTTTAGTTCTCTCTTAAGTTATTTATCTTTTGATCTATGCTCCTTTTTCTGGGAGAATGTCTTGATTTTCTATCTATTTCTTTTGCTGATTTTTAAAATTTTGGTTGTCATATGATATTTCTTCTCCACCCCCCCACCAAAAAAAGAAAGAACCTTGTTATTTCTTTGTCCCTTTAAAACTTCTTTATTTCTGAGATTACTTTAAGTTTTCTTTTTCTTTTGTGCAAGTGCTGTTATTATTTTGGTTCTGGAATTTTTCTTTTTTCCTTTCCTCCCTTCCTTCCTATCCTCCCTCCTTCCCTTCCTCCCTCCCTCCCTCCCTCCCTCCCCTCCCTGGTTTTGGTATCTCTGTTTTGGTTTGGAACAAAGAACTAAGGCCAATTAGAAACCCTTTGGTGGGGGGGGGGGTGGGGTGGGGGTGTGGCAGGGGCAGGGAGGGAGGGACAGTCTTTTCCATTGTTGTCCTTACTGTGTTGTAATCAGAGGGTGAGACAACCACCTTATGGGGGAGCCCCCAAACATCAATAACTGGAGCTCTTTCTTGGGAGTGGTTAATTTCCTCTAGAGAATAATCTTTCCATTTCTTGCCAGGACATGTGTATTCTTGGATGCCTGCTCCTGAGAGTGAGGTAGGGGAAGAGTCTAGGAGCTCAACAGTTCAGTCGTTAGGCCTCCACCTAATCCCATTTCCACTTTTCACCTAATCCCTAACCTCGGACCTGAAGCCTCTGCTTTATCTTCCCTGAAGAATAAGCCTTCTGTCTCCTGAAGAGGAAAAGGGAGTCAATGGTGCCTGGTTGCCTAGATGGCTATGGAGGCTCAGAAAATCCAAATGCTCTCTATATAGATTTTCAACTACTTTTGTGATTTTCAGGCTACATCTCCCCCCAGCTTCCAGAGTACTGGGTGCTTGCTTATGAGGCCTACATCTTTTTATTTGACTGTGGGACAAAATGGTTTGCTTTCCATGTGTATAGTTCCTTGGCTCCTCTAGAAAAGTTACCAGATACCCATCTGCTTTCTGGCCTCCAAAACCATTTGAAACTGATCCTCCACTATCCTCTACCTTCCCATTCTTCTGGTCTTGGTTGTTTGGTACTTTTTTATTTCTTTCCTTTCATTTGGATAGTCTGTGGAGGGGAGCAATTCAATGTGTGTAGTTAATCCACATATTTAACCAGAGCAGAGTCAGCTCATTTTCTGCTAGATCTACACTGCAGTTTGCTTCTGACCAGGCTGGTAGGTGAGGGCCCTCATATCTAAAATTAGGTTGGTTTCAGTTTCAGGGACTGGCCCAATGCTCTGAGCCCAGAGAGCCCAGGGAATCCATAGAGAAAGTCAGATGCTCTCATGAACTGGCCTCATTTCCTGCTTGTGAAGCCTTGGTGCCCAGGTCTAAGGCCAAGACCACTTGGTGGAATATTTGTAGGTGGCGCTGGAAAGCTTGGCAGAGATAAGCTATTTTAGGACTTTCTTCCTTCTCATTGGTGGGATTTCTCCAAAATTCAGGCCTTGCCCAGAACTATGATTAAAAACCAAGCAACAACAACAAAAACCCTGACACTGGAGACTTTTGCATTCTGTACACATTTTTCAAAATGTACATGAAAAACTTAAAGACTATCCCAGAAAGTTTTCAGGCCTAAAATATATTTATTTATTTATTTATTTATTTATTTATTTATTTGATTTTATTGTTGTTCTATTACAGTTGTCCCCATTTCCCCCCCTTTGCCCTCCTCTGCTCAGCCTACCCCTTGCTCCTACAGCCAATCTACCCTGTTGTCCATGACTGTGGGTCATTTATACATGTCCCTTGATTAGCCCCTTCCCCTTCTTTCCACCCTTATTCCCCTCCCCTCTGGTTGTTGTCAGTCTGTTCCTTGTTTCCATGCCTCTGGTTCTATTTTGCTTGTTTGTTTGTTCATTAGGTTCCTAAAACACTTTAAACACTCCCCTTCCCTACTATCTTAACTGGGAAAGTGAATAGGGAAAGGAAGGAGCTCATGAAGGAAAAAAATAAGGGAAGTCGGGCTTGTGGCAGCTCCCAGCAGCAGCCATCCAGAGTAGCATCTTGATTTCATAAGCACCATTTTAGCATAAATTATCTCATTTTTAGCTTGTCAGCTTGGATAATCTTGACCCTAAAATGGATTCAGGGGGTCTTAAATGATCTGGTTGTCTGTTCACAGAGTCTGAATTTGCAGATAATTGCCAGAGCTCTTTTGGCTGGGTAAACTTGTTATCAATTGCCTTGTAAAAAGTCAGCACTAAAATAATCATCCCCGTGAGCAAAACCCATTACAAACCTTAACTTCAGGAGTATAAACACATTTCTGTGCTAGGGAACAAATGTGTCAGATTTCATCATTGCTACATTTGGAAGGACTTTGAGAAGTCGGAGAAGCATTAGGGGAGTCCCGGTGTGGCTAAGCCTGGGGCCTGAGCTGAGGATCAGACCCTTCAGGGGGCCAATGAGAGATCTTTATATCATCTGGAAGTAACTGAACTTCTCTGACTCACTCTTGATCAAGCTCTCCATGTGCAGTGAAACTGGTCTTTGCACATTGTCACATCGACTCCCTAAACACAATTTTACTCTGAAAGACTTGATGAATTATATAACTTCTATAGGATGTTTCATGGGGGGAGGAGGCGAGGGTTACTTCACATCTAGTTGAGCAAGTCTTCCTAAAAATCTCCTGTAAACACCTAGCTCTGTCCCTACATCCCTCTTTACACCTGTAGCAGGCTTCCTCAAATCCTCTGTGAGCTGTTAGCAAACAAAAGCTGACTTAGAAACCCACGTTCAAGTGTAGCTCCTTTCCCATCTCTTCAGTCCCCCTACACCCCCTGCAGAGGGGGCATGCTCCAGTGCATCACAAATCTAATCAGGTTAAAAAAATGCTTTGATGGTTTTCTCCTGCTCCCCAGATAAAGACAAAAGTTAGCCTGGCCAACTACCTGTCAACACTAGTGATTCCTGTCAACACTACCCTGCTCTACCCTTTCTCTTGCTCTCTATACACCAGAGGTAGTGAGCGAAGCACTTAAATTTGCAGGAACAAGCCAAGCTCTCCCACACTATACCTTACATGCTGCTGAGTTTTCCCAGAACACCTTTCCCCCTGCTTCGTCTTCAGAATTCCACTCAGTTGTCCATCATGCAGGATGTCTTCTCCTACCTGTAGCTGGGTTAGGGGCTTGTGTCCTGAACCTGTGTAATTGGGGGCTTTTCTAGCCCATTCATGAACTGTTTAAGAACAGAAATAGTATTGCTCTCATTTCTGTGTCCCCTGTGCCTGGCATGAGATAGAACACAGGTTGAGTGGATGAATGATGTGAGGACCAAGACAGCAGATGAGAGCTCATCTGGGAGTCTAACCCTAGACACATTTAAACAAAGTTGTTCTAAAAGGGCTCAAATGGTCACATTAAAAAATATCCATGTCAATGTAAAAAGGAAATATGGTTCAGTGTCACCTTTTGAAACAGGTAGACAGGTAGAACTGCAAAGCTGGATGTGACTGGTTTTTGATGTTGCAGCTGGTGACCCCAGCAAGGACTGAACTTGTTGACTGAAGCAGCTGGTCTCAGTGATGCCAGAGAATGATGCCTGGAAACTTATAAGCCTTGAATGTTTGGGGTCATATGTTTTGACAGGAAAAATGGTCTTAAAACATTGACTTGTGCCGTGGCTGGGTGGTTTTTTGGTTGGAGTGTTGTCCTGTACACCAAAGGGTTGCAAGTTTGATCCCCACTAGGGCATTATGCTTACGAGAGGCAACCGATTGATGTTTCTCTCTCTCTCTCTCTCTCTCCTTCCCTTCCTCTTTGTCTAAAATCAATAAATATATCTTCAGGTGAGGATTAAAAAACAAAACAAAATATTGACTTGTGATTATGAAATAAAATGTATTATGCTTGTCATTTTTTCATCCATATAATAGAAAGCAAAACCAAGAGCCAGCAGCCAGAAAATGGTGGGACTAAATTGGCTTTTCTTTCTTATTATTTTGATCTCTTAAAATTAAGACTTGTAAAGTCTGGAAATTTTGTTGGGCAAAAACAGGTTAGATCCCAGACATTTTCAGGTAAATGTTCCTCTAATACATTGCAAAATATGGGAACTGATGAAAACACAAAGTGGACAATTGCTGGTTCCCCTGAAGACCTTTGTATTCTGGAGAGGAAATTCTTGGTACGCCATAATTCTTAATAGCCTCTCTGCAGATTTCTTGTCTCTCCAAATTATTCATGAATTAGTTTCCTCCATATATCTTCCTTAAATCCTTAGACTCCGGAGCAGCTACATAATTAATTGGTGGGGCTCTGTAAGAGTGAAAGTGTCCAACCCTTGTTAGAAAATTATTAAGCATCTCAAGACATCCAGAGCACAGCATTGAATCCAAGTATGGTGCCCGTCTAAGCACAAGGCCCAGTGCAACTCCCCAGGCGACATGGTCATGAAGTCAGCCTTGCCCTCTGTCACTTCACAAATTTACTGAAAGAATTCTATATGCCAGGCTCTGGCTCAGCACCGGAGATTGAATAGAAATGAGATATGGCCCTGCTCTCTAATAACAATGACAGTAAAGCATAGTGATGATAATGACAATGAGGACAAAATGAGCAAACATTTATTGAGCACTTATGTGCCAGGGACTGTGCTAAGTGCTTCATATGAATCACCTCCATTATTCTGTTCACTGTTGTACAGATGTGGAAACTGGCTTTCAGAGGCTAAATTAACTGTTTGATGTTAGTTGTAGAGTTAGGTCTTATAACCAGATTTATCTCTCTTCTGAACTTTTGGCCTTTTTTTAATTACCCCTGCCTATGCCCAAACTATAAATATTACCTTCACTTTGACTCTCTGGATTTGTCTGGAGGAGTCTGGATATTTCTCTTTAAGGATGCCCTCTCTCTTTTATAGCTCATGAGATCCCTTTCTCAGCCCCTTGAGCCTACTTTGTCTGAGCCATAGCTTCCTTTGCTCAGCCCAGGTGAGTCCTGCTGCAGAGAAGAGTTGGCCTGGTTGACATTCACATGTTGCAGTCACCTCCCAGGGTCCTAGGCTTTGCTGTTTCCCAGACCCTGGATGCCTTGTCATTGATGGCTTTATCAAGTTGAGTTCTGAGAAGAGCAGCTGCCTCATCCACACCATTCCCTTCATCCCAGGGCTCCCTTCTCAAGCCATGCACAAACTTTTTAAAGACCTCCTGTACCTGCCTTCAGGGAGCAGTGGAGCCCAGCTGGTGCACAATCCCAGATCTGTGCTTTTTGATCCTTAGGATAACCCCCAGCTCTTCCTTCCCAAGGAGGCATCCCTGTGAGGGGGAATCATTTTATATTTATACTGTAAAATCCATGTTTAAATGTTAGGATAAAATATTCCATGGCAAGAGATACACATGCTTTATAAAAGATTTTCTGGAGCAGTCTGTGTCAGAAATAGCTTAAAGTGTGCAGGTTGTGTGGGTGGCAAAGGATGTAAATTTCAAATAATACTTAGCCAGCAGCTACTGCTGGAAACATCTAACTGGAGGGAAGATGTCTCTAGGAGTTGAGAAGAAAGCTACTTGCATTGAAGAATAGGATGAGTCATGAAATTTTCACACTTAAGTGGCATGATTTTTCTTCTTCCTCTGCTTCTGCCAAGTGAAAGAAAGAACAGAAGAATGACAGGGAACTAGAGAGGAGCTACTTACCCATCCTTCTGATGGTTCCTCCTCATGACTGAGAAAGAAGCCGGAGAAGTCACCAGCAACTGTAGGAGTTGGCTCAGAGGTGCTTTCAGTGTCATGCTGTTCTAGTCCCTCAGGGGTGATTCCTAGGCCTTGATGGTAATTGATTCCATGGTAAAATATAGGGGGAAATAGAATGGGGCTGTGATAATATACCTTCTTCAGTCATGACTATACTACCCCTTCCTCAGGTGCTGCAGCTTATCTGGGTTTACCTGAGGACTGTGTAGCTCATACCCTGGGTTTGGTCACCTCCAATAGGAAGTATATGAAAACCCTCGGGTTAGGTCTAAAATTCTCTTTATGACCTTGTTGGCCTGTGCTTTCTATTGCTTCTTCTGTCTGATTACTCATGGTTCTGACTTGCTACGTGCTATGATTCTGGGCTGTGCTTTTTCATCAGTCTCTGTTGGGCACATCTGGATCTCTGTCTGCTCTGCTGACCTCCAATCTTTCTCACCTATGTACCAAGGTTCAGGCTCTTCACAGTCAATGGAAAAGATGACCCAGAAATATGTTGAAAGACATTGGAATTGATATCATGAATATCTTAATCAATGATTATGCCATTCATATGTGCCATGTTTAGCTGTTTAATATATTTATGAAGGAAGAATGGAAAATTTGTAGTCCAGTTCTCAATCTCACTAAGTTTTGTGATTAAGGCACCCTAGTGGGCGGTGTTAAGAGACCAAAGTCCAACCTTTTGAATAATTCCTTCCACAACTAATGTTTGGAGATATGGTTGACATTACTTCCACCTCCTGTCCAAGCCATTTACTCTGCATACACCTTCCAGCCAACACTTTCATCCCTGTTCTTCATGTTTTCAGTCTCTCTTCTTGTTTACTCACAAATCAGTCTTCCTAAAATTCCACTCCCCCACTCCTATTACCCCTCATCAACATCACCTTATGTAGACATTCCTGCCTGAGAGATGGAGCTGCAGGCTGCAGCCATGCCTTGTGTGTTCAAGAGCGTCAAGGAACCTCAGGATGTCAACTAGCCATGCTGTTTGTCCTTATGCATCTATGGGCTCCAAGTCTTTTTTAGAGGGTAGAACAAAGCCCAGGAGGTTGAGCAGCTTGTTTGGTTGAGAGGAACAAAGTGTGGGAGCACCAGAGTTTCCAAAGGGAATCCAGTGCTCACACATCACACGTTTGTAGTTACTCTGGTGGCTGTGCTTTCTTACGATCAATTCCCTAGAATTCTGTCTCTGGCATAGGCTGTCAGGGATTTTATTTGTCTTGACATCAATCTCAAAGCATTAGGAATAGCCTGAAGGTGTTAGCTTTCTTCATCAGATTTTCCTCATCAGATCTATTGAACCCCTCTGAGCCACTGCTGGTCTGGCCAGTTGTCTTTACCTACCATAACCTACAAAATGCACTACTCCTGCCTCCCTTCATTGGTTATGCTATTACACTGTGTGGTCTGAGAGCCTGTCTCTAATTCAGCAAATTCAGATCTCACAGGGCTTGGTCAGGCTTTGCCTGGGAGTGTCTCCCTGACTAGCCTACTCCACACTGCTTACTGCAGACTCCAGATCTTCACAGATCAGTCTGTTCCATCAGGTCAGGGTGTTGGGTGAGAGGACTCTGTGAAGCAAAGGACCATTAGCTTCCTAATGCTTCTATAACAAATCACCACAAACTTAGTGGCTTAAGACAACAGAAATTTATTCTTTTAGAGTTCTGGGGGTCGGAAGTCTAAAATCAAAGTATTGTCAAGGCCTTGCCCATTTTGGAGGCTTCAGGGTAGAATCTATTTTCAGTTTATAGAGGCCACCTAGAGAGGGAATCCTGAATTTGATAAATTATCCACCCCCCACCCTCAAAGAGTTGAGTTTTAAATTGGAATTTACCAAGACCTGGAGTTGACAGGTATAGTTTTCCCCTACTGAGTGAAGTAGGGGCTCAGATGCTAAGTTAAAATACAGGTAAATGAAGAAGGTTACAGTATTATACACCTGATTTCCTTTATTGTTGTGACTTTTAAAAAGTCTGTTACATGCATACTCCTCAACTGTCCTTCAGGTATATTGTACTACTTGAGGCTTTCTGCAGTTGTAAATGCTTCTTTCTTTTAGACCTTTACCAACAATAACCACTATTTTTTTTTTTTTTTTTGGCAATGTACTTGTTGGGAAATGGTACTTCATTGTTGCTAAATGGTACTTCATTATTAGCATTTATTAAATTATAAGTTAAATATTTCTTTCATAGCTATTTAAAATGTTTTTTAGGCCCTGGCTGACTTGAGTCAGTGGATTGAGCGGCAGACTGTAAAGCAAAGGATTGCTTGTTCGAGTCCCAGTGAAGGAACATGCCTGCATTGCAGGCCAGGTCCCCAGTAGGGGGAGCATGAGAGGCAACCACACATTAATGTTTCTCTCCCTCTGGTTCTCACTCCCTTCCCCTCTCTCCAAAAATAAATAAAATCTTTAAAAAAATAAAATATTTTTTAGTATAATAGGTTTTTCTTAGTTTCCTTTCATTGTTTCTGGAAAACTTTGTATATGTCTTTGTTATCATCATAGATGATTAGTTTTTATCCAAATTCTGCTCTCTCTTCCTTGGCATAGGACTACAGCACAGTGTGGGGGTGCCCAGGTGCACTACATTTCCCATATTCCTTATGGGAGTAAAGTATGGACATGGGGTTAAATTCTCTCCAGTGGTTGTGAGTGGAAGTGATGTGTGCTACTTTCAAGTCTGTCTCATGAAGCCTCTCATGAAATAGCAAACGGAGTGCCATTGCAGCGTATATTGAAGACAGTGGACTCTCTCATCAGTATGGTGGAGAAGCAACTGTGCACTGTTGCATGAGCAAGATTTAGTTTCTATTTTGTTTAAGCCATTGCAGTTGACTTTATCTTACTCAGTTCTAACACATATACATCTCTATTTATTTGTTTTTAATTAAGTTCTTCTCCCTCATGGAACTGTGAGCAGAGTCCTTGCTTAGTTAGTCATCTCTGTAGCCCTGTGGCACAGAGTAGGTTTTCAATAAATATCACTGAATGCATGAATGAATGAGTTGCCTGTTTACTTTGAAAGACTCTTGCCTAGTTCAGTTCTCAGAGACACTGTTCTTATTATTAGGAAAAAAGAGGGAATCATACATGTGAATTACTGTACATGTTAACAATCAAGCCAATTCCAAGACATATTTCCATTTATAAAACATAGTCTGTTTTCTTACCTGGCAAGTCAAAGATCAGAAGGTGCTGATTGTACAGACTCCTGACCTCCCAGGTGATGAGAAATAAAATCGCTTTGGATGATTGTTTATTGTGGTGTGACCATTACCACTTCAAACTGAAATCATGTGAAACTTCGGGCCTTCTGCCTTGAGAAGACTAATTTTTTTATCCCACACTAGAAGTTAAATGGGCCCAGTGAGATCCAAAGAGCTTAACAAATCCTCTGCTTTGTCACAGTGAAGACCTTTGCCTAATGCAAGGTCTTATCCTGCAGATTGCTTGGGGCCAGAAGATAGCCTGGTTAATCTAAGCTGTTCCTACTTCCCTACAGTGTTCACTGAACTGGGTTTTTTGGTCTGTGAATAAAATGGACCAGATTTGGGTTGGTTGCCATGACGACTGTATCAGGAGCCTCTGGGCTCTCTATCTTCCTTTGCTGACAGCTCCTGTGCAATGAACCCCCCATGGGGTGTGGGTGCTTCCATCCACAACCTTATGGAATCACCTCCCCAAAAAGGTAAAGTTTGTTATGAAAAGATGAGCTGGTTTGTCAGGGAAATGGGTTCCTGGTTACCCATTCTGGGACACAGGTCTCTGATTGCATGCAGCTTTCCTAGGTTATGATATTAGGAAACTTCATTAATTAGCTTTCCAATCAAAACGTCTCTGGACCAGGAATAGTGGCTTCTGCCCTCCTCATCTCTTTTAGTCAAGACCAGTTAAAGCTTTCTGAGTTTAGAATTTGTTACTCTTAAGTAGGTTTGGAACTGTAAGTCTTGCTAAATAGAGACAAATTCCTTCCTTTCAGGCTCCATGGCCGCATCTCTGCAGCTGTCTCAGGGTAAGAAGTATGGCTTGGTTCCTTGGCTTCTTCCCAGGGGTCAACCTGCTGCTTACCAAAGACACTGAAGGGGCCTCTGAGGCTCTTGGCTCAACCTTCTAGCACTGATGAGCAGAGGTCATGGTCCTAGGAAAGTGAAACTGGCACTGCTGGTTGAGGTTAAAATGTTAAAAGAGATCCATTTAGTTTTCACTTTGTAGATAGTAATCTTGTTTCTATATGCCTGGATATCTATGTTACATTAATTAAATTGTAATCATTTATGTGCCATATACTATCTCAAATTCAATTCTCTTTTATACTTGGCACCTCAAATTCTGCCTGTTCAAAACCAAACTTGGTCACATCTGGTCTGGATGACTTCAGTAACAACCTAGCTGGTCCATCCATATCCACTCTTATCCCTCCAATCCATTTTCTGCACAGCGGCCTGAAGAGCTTCTTAAAATTTATGTCTGATCATGTCATAGGATGAGGGCCTCCCAGGAGGCTTCCCCTGCTTTGGGGATAAGGATGTGGACAGCAGGCCCTGAATCCCTTTGCAATTGGTTTTGCACACTCTCCTGTGCTCTGTGCTTCAGCCATACTGGCTTGCTTTTGGTTAATCTCTGCACTGAATTCACTTCTGCCACAGGGCCTTTGCCCAGGCTTCCCCCTGCCTGGTCTCTCTTTAGTCTTTCTTCATCTAGTTTGTTCTTAGGCATCTCTCAGATATGACCCTGAGTTACCTTTCCAGGGATACCTTCCCTGATCTCTAGACTAGGCCAGGTTCCCTACTACCTGCTCTCATGGCATTAGGGGTACATGTTTCCTTCACAGGACTTATCTCTGTAGGTAACTGCACACATTTGTGTGATTCTTTCCTCAATGTCCATTTCTCCTGTGAGGTTCATAAGAACAGGGGCTGGGTGTGTGATTGCGTATCATTGTATCTCCGTACCTATCATCATGCCTAGAATACAGTAGGGGCTCAATAAGTGTTTATTGGATGAATACATGAATCTTCACAATCACTGGTAAAGCATGGCTTATTATACTTATTTTACAGTTGAAGAAGTTTAGGGCAAAATCAATCTCCATTGACTGTTGATTAGAAGTTCCAAAAATGATGTAAATCCCAAGAACTAATATTTAATAATTGCTATTTCCATTCTATTTGTGAAATTCAAAGGGGTTCAAGGAATTTAGGGGCCTCTGAGAGCCAGCCACTTTAGAGAATGTGCAGAGGGAGGTCACCAGAGGTTACAGAGGTCTACCCCTCTGCTCCAGGTAAGCATAAGGTTTCAACCTGCCCCCACTGCCTAACCTATCACCTCAGTATGTAGAACACACCTCCCTCATTCATCTGTACCTTCCACTTCTGCATCCCAATAATTTCCAGTGAGGGTAGGTACCTCCTGCCTCTGAGCTCCCATAATGCTCTGTGGTTATTGCTGTCCGAGCACTTCGTGTTGCTCTTATTACAACTACTTTTTCATGATGTTTTTATTACCATTACTTTTGTGACTCCTCTACTAGTCTTCAAACTTCCCTTTTCACATCCAGCTCCTGGCACACAGTGTCTGGCATGAATTTTAGTGGCTCTTTACCCCAAATATACATTAGCTTCACATCGGTGATTATTAATGCATCCCAGCACCTGGGCCCTGAGTCAATTGGTTTGGGGTGGGGCTCAGACCTCGGCAGTTTTTCAAATCTGTCAGGTGATTGTGATGTGCAGCTAAGAATCTCTGGGCTACATACTCAATAAACATTTATTAAAGTGAACTAACTGGAGTTACCTGTGTGTGTGTGTGTGTGTGTGTGTGCACGCCACATGGGCAGCCTTGGTCTAGGGAAGAACTGGCCTTGGCACTTGTAAATGTCTGTGTTTTCCCCTCTTTCCCATTGAACCTTGTGAATTCTGAGGATCAGGGCAGACTTGGGGGCTTGGAGGGCTGCCAGGGACAAAACTGAGGGGTGTCACGGTTGTTCACGGAGACCTATTCCCCAGCTCTCACTCTAGACTGAGCACAAGGGCAGCAAGTCAGCAGTTTATCTGCTTTCCGCTGCCAAATGCAGTAACAGGAACATTTTTTCCTGATTCTGCATGCGATTTGGAGGTCCAAATCAATTAATTTTTCTTGGCCTTTGAAGATGGAGCATTGATTTTATTCACTTATTAATTCATTTACTCCCTCAATAAGTACTGATTGATTATGAGTATAGCATAACGCCAGCTCTGAGAGTGACATGAAGGAAAAGTTATACATGTGCCCTGAAGAGTGTAAAATCCAGCAGGGGAGACAGTATATGCACATTAGACATCAGAGGCTGTGCATTTTGCCATTAAGAGAGCGAATGTTTGAGCCAGACAACCCGGTCGATTTTCTGGCCCACAATTTATTAGCTGTGAACCCTGTGAAAGTTACTTTACCTCTCTAAGCCTTAGTTTCTTCACGTGAATATTTCTCTTCTGTAAATGATAATAAAAACTACATTATAGGGCTGCTGTGAGGATTAAATGAGGTCATTCCTGTAAAGCATTTAGCATGGTGCTTAATACATAGTAAAAATTCAAGGAAGTGTTAGCTGTTATTATAGGAAATATAGCAACCTGAAGTAGCTGGTGAGTGGGATGGAGATGAAGGATATAGAGGAATTTAGAACAGGTAGAGATCAATGTGGCCATGGAGGAGAAAGCCCTAGGAAGGTAGTAATTAAGCTGGTTTGGGGGATGGGAATAATCTGGAAAAGTGGTGAAAAGCAAAGATGTGTTGGATGTGGGGGATTGTAGGGAAGGTGAGAGGTCTGGCTAGAAAGCGAGTGCACTTGCTCTCTGATATGTGGCAAAATAGTTCATTACTGGCCCGTACCTTCACCTCTGCTGCCAGGCCGCTTAGGAGACTGATACATTAATTGGCTGTGTCTGCTAGTCCCCTTATAACCCTGTATTCAGCAAGTGTGATGATTTATCATTGTGGACCAAACATTCCAAAATGCCAGTTGCAGAGCTGGGAAGGCTAAATTTAGCATAAGAGTCCTGGGTATTTAGAACTTCGAATGAAATTCTAGATTCTGAGATCAGGTTAAGGCCACTTCAGCCCTTTAACTGCAGCTAACATTTTCCTTGAAAAATTCCAACCTTTAAAAGTCCCTATTTGACAACAAACTTGCCAATATTTATGTTCCACTCCATTAGCATCACCAGGGCTGACTCTCCACTTTTGAAGATGTGCTTTTGGCTGGAAGAAATCACTGATGTTTGCTCATTTCACATGCTCATACTCCACCCCACCATGCTCCCAGCCTATGTGTACACATGCTTGATCCCCCGGGAAAGTTGTCCTGAATGATATCTTCTCTGTGTTTGACTTCATTTGTGGTGTTTTTGAAGTCTTTCCTTCCTTATTCAGGTATGAGCCTTGTGGAGAACTGAAAGGCAATATATATGATGCTTTAATGTCTGGTTCCAGGGCTAATTATTTTAAGTGCCCTCTGCTATGATAAAATCCCTTATAAGTACACATATATCGTGGATTTTAGGAGGTAGGGCTGCTAGTATTGCCTTGTACCTCAAAGACACAGACATGGACTTTGAGGATGCTGGGAGAAAAGAACAAAAACTTCAATTTTTAAAAATTTATTTAAACTAAAGAAAAATGTACTTTATTTTAAAATAGCTCTATAGACTGTTATTATCACAGTCCACCAAACAGGAATTTCAATCTGCTCTTTCTACTAATTTAGAGCCCATCAGAAAATACACGTTTAACTAGGTCAGTGATTCCTAATCTTTTTCAGGGGTGTGTGTAAATGGTTAGATAGTCTTTAAGAATCTGATGAAAGCTACAGATGCCTTCTCTAGAAAAATGCATATGAACATATTACATTTTCTATATACATTTTTGGTGCATTGGAAATATATCTTTTAAGTATGACAACATACACTTAAAAAAGACTTATAATCCTCTTAATCTCATTATTCCATGCAAAAATTAATAGCCACTTCCTAAAAAACCTTAGTAACTCAAAATGTGCAAATAGTGGTAAAACAAAGTTTAGTTCAAAAATAACTTTCATAAGAAGATTGCAATTATTTGGTTAGAACAAGATATTGAAATCATACAGTGCTTTTTCCTTTTTACACGACAATGCAATTACCTTTCATATCGAATTAGTTTACACTTTTTATTTTGGTGGTAACAAGAATAGCAAATTTTAAATGACAATGGTAATTGCTAGCAAGAGTTTGAGTTTTCACAGGTTATTCTGATAGATGAGAGTAGGCTGAGTCAAGGAACATAGAATTCTCTAAAACATTTTTGAGTTGAATTCATGTGAGATTATTTTCTTTGTCTTCAATTCAATGAGGTCAACTTTGTCAATGTCTGAATCATAAATGTTGTCTTTGTCATTAGAGAAAGAATCAGTACCACACATTTCAATTTTAAGGTCATCCAACAGAAGTGTTCTCTAATGGTTTCTTTGTCTGCCCATTTGTACCTGCACAAGAGCCAGAAAAGCCTTTTATCTTGGCTCTGGCCTTCAGATGCTCATTCTCCAATAATATAAGGAGCACATAACCATCTTTCTCCAAATACTTCTTCCACAATGGTAGCCTGGTCAGGAGAGACTTTACATTTATTTTTTATTTATTTTTTATTTTTTTAGCAGCATCCATAATGGGATCTGTTGGACCTTGAGTCAAGAGTTAGGGCTCATTCACTTGGCCAAAGATGCCAATCAAGTCACTCAGGTCACGAACAAGCTCTTTGTCAAATTTGTCGCAGAATGGGCTTTGCTAGTCACAAGAAAAGTAAAGCTTTCTTCCTGAAGTTAATCAATTGCTTCAAAACTTGCACTTTAGAAAGCCAGTGAACTTCAGCATTTATTTCTTGACAAATCCTATTGATAAGGCATTATTCAAGGTAGTGACTCTGTTAAGTTAAAGTGGACACGACTTCTTATCAATAAGAAGTGACTCTAGGGAACTAGAGGTCACTTTGATGTGTGGAGTTTCTTTTTCAGCAGCCTGGTAAAGCTGGAGGCTTTTTGGTTCAGCAATGTGCTCCATCTCTACCCATGGCGCCAACATTTTTCTTCCCAGGTTTTGCTTGGCAAACAATTTTTTCATTATTTCAAAGCTGCCCTAACCATCTTATGCTTCCAAAGGGGGCTCACCAAATGGGCATCTGCATGTATGTAACAGGAAAATTAGGAACTGGATATACTGAGAATAATCAACGTATTTATTCAGTTGCATGCTGAAGGGAACTGGTCTGGCTCTGATTCCCTTGAGACCTTCAAACAGAAGAAAAGCTGGTGACTCTGGAGAGGGCAGTGCTTCTTGACAGAGGTGCTACTTCAATGTTTTTTTATCTCTTCTCAGACTACAGATCCCTGACTGCTTTAAGGCAAATGGCTCCAAATTCTGCCCAGACACACAAGGCCATGCCATAAGCTAAGTCCAGGCTGTTGAGTTGGTGTAATTTTTTTTCTTTTTTCAAGTTGATTTATCTTCTCACGAAAATAATTCATTCTGAACCAGGCAATCCCACAATAGACAGATACCTGTTGTTTCTTTGATTTTGTTGGCTTTATGCTTCCGCTCAGCAAAATTACTGGCTGCACAAGAGGGACCGTGTTTTTGGTGTTTATCACGTTTGGGATGACCTCAGGGAAATACATTTTCTTCTATTTTATTTTCCTTGATGTTTTTTTTTCAATCTAAGCCAGGCCACGTACTAAGGATTTATAGTCATAATTACAACAAAGGCTTACATTTAAAAACACAATCAGCAGGAAAGTACTTTAGTGATGGTGACTATTTGCGTCCATCCTGACAAAGTACAGGAATGGACTATGCCTCTCTGCACTTCCGCACACTGAAAACAAGTGCTTAAAAACAACATTTGACAAAAATAAATTTTTCCCACAGAGATTATTTTCAGTGTATTTGAAAAGAGCTTAAATAGGACATATCTCTCATCTACTTGATGGACTTTTTGAAATCCATTCAAAGGCCCATGAATTCTTAATTTAGACAAATATTTTGCTGAGAAGGCTCTGAAAAGGCTGAAACTAAAGCAAGAGGGAAAAGTATAGTGCTTCTAATTATTTTTAAAAAATAAATCCCAAGAATCCCAAGATTCACTTAGAGTCTTCCAAAATCAGTGAACTGGTCCACCTTTGGCCATTTTGCTCCTGATAAGGCCCCCATGGAAATATATGCATACAGAGCTCCATAAAACATTTTACAGGTTCTGTTACATTTTCAGCCAACTTCCAGACTAGATTGGGAACTCCTTGAGGGCAGGAACAAAACTGTTTTCCATACTTTTAGAAATAACATCTTGCACGGTACTTGGCACATAGTGAGCTTCTGTGAATACTTGAGGAATAAGTAACCGTTAAATATTCTCAAATTAAGCATTTAATAATATAGTTTAGATTCTCCTGGGGATGGAGTTCATCACCAGTACTTGAAACATCAGACAGTTGTCAACTGTGCTTGCCTTTGGTCTTTGTCTATCACTTTTGATATATTAACATTCTGTAATAAGAGTCCCAACCCCTCTTAAGATAGCCAGGGTTAGTCTTATGTGATGCCTTATAAGGAGACAGTCGTTAAATGCAGAGGCTTTTCTGCTAGGCTGCAGGGACTCAGAGCGAAGGTGGCCTGCTCAGTCCAGAATATAGGAGGAGGGGCTTTTATCATCAGTGCTCTGATTGCTGCCTAATGTTCTTTGCCCAAACCTGTGTGGCTTCTTGAAGCCAGGTGTCTTAGCTGCTCTGGTGCCACACCCAGTTGATAGTGCTCACCACAGAGCACTCTCAGTCCTGGCCAACCTCTTTTAGCTCTGCCCAGAGGCAAGGCTAGGTTCTAACCCCGGGGCAGGCGCCTGAGCTGAAGCTCTCTGCAGCCCTCTTACGCCCAGAGCAGGCTCTGTGCTGCGGTGTGCGCAAGTGATCCTACAAATGGGAAAGGCTCCTCGCTGAGACTGCTTACTTTCCGGGTCTAACCATGAACGTTTTCATTGCATATTTCACAAGCTTCTTGCAATTATCTTTCCATCACTTGGTTAACAATGAGCATATTACGCTAAAGAAACAAGACTTGAAAAGACAGGTTTTTGGAGATTGTGCTCCAGGAGCACTCAGGCCCTACCGTCATTGCTAGTAGGTGCTCTGGCTGGTCCCTCTTGTCACCACCACCCCTCACCCCTTCTTTCTCCTTGACTCCCATCCCCCACCCCATGGCCCTCCCCCCGGGGAGACAGCACAATCTCTTTAAAGAGTTTTGACTTTCACAATGTAAACTAAAAGGAGGGGCTTTTCAGTCGACTTGAGCTTCCTGCCTTGTAACACAAACACATTTGCAACAAGAGAGCAAAAAACCAGCCTTCTTCGGGGAATGAGGAGAGAAAGATACAATGTAAACAAGCCACAGATTAATGGCTCAATAATTTTCCTGCCACTCACTCTTGTTGAATATCTTTACCTGGGTATCAGAAACTCCCCAAAGTCTAGGATCTCAGGAACCACTCACTCAGTGTTAGATTCATACTACACGTCTTCACCATTAGGACTCTTAGTAAGACCTTTTATTTACATACAGTTTAAATATGACTTGGATTAAAAAATGTCAGAAAGCATTTCCCTTCTACCTGAAATATTAGTACTAAAGAAAAATATAAGACATTGATGGGAAGGCAGATGCTAACTTCTTTAAAATGTAACTTCTAAAAAAAAGTAACTTCTAGAGTCCTGCCTGGATTTATTATAATTTTAGTTACTAAAAAATTGACACTATTCTGGATCATATTCCTAAATTTACATTCAAAACATAATCAGAGATTCTATTACATATTTTAAAAAATAAGTCAAGCTGGCTATTTTAAACCAGAAAAGAGCTCACCACTTTTAACACGTTTGTTACAGTGAAATGTTTGAAAGGATACATATTTCTCTCCAATTTCCATGAATTCCAGGGGAATGGACAGTCTCAAATCTCAGAAGCTAGATGCTGGCCCCAGACTGCAGCTCATGACAAAATGTATTTCCTGGGATTATTGCTTTCATTTTGGCAGGAAGGCTGCCTGCACGATGAGAACGCAGAGATGGCAAAGGCGAGCCCACCTGGAAAGGAAAGAGCCGCTGCAGGAACAGAAGACGGAATTGCTCAGGCTGGGAGAGGATCACAGCAGAGTGTGATCTCAGCACCTCCTTCCCTCTCTGTCAGACCATTGTGATGACGGGCACACACATTTCACAGGAATAGGAGTGATGGATTTGAAACAAAGCAACATAGAAACACTAGTTTTCACTTTATGTGCAACATGTAAGCGATGCAATGCCCCCAAATGCAATTCAACCCCAAACAAAAGCACTCATCAGGGACTGGAGGATCCAGGGAATAAAGAAATGTGTTTTTGCTGCTGCCACATGGCGGCACCACCTTAGCTGATCTCCAGAATCAGCAGTTCTTGGCCTTTTTTGCTGTTTACAGGCACCCAAACTTCCATGAGTGATTTCTGGTGGCTATTGTCCTGTTATTTTAACATTCAGTTGTTATAATTTAGCTAAGACATCTCAACGTTCTTTAGGTGATATTTGTACACACCAGTGACAAAAAACACACCAGAAAGATCAATAACTTTGCAATAGAAGTTAGAAGTGATAAAATACTTGGAGGAAGCCCGAGTAACTGCCATGATACACTATTAATGTAAGAACAAGCCCTCAGCAAAGTATTAGAGCTAATGATAAGAAAATAAAAAGCAGTCCTAGAGCACATTATACTACAAAGTTTGTGGATTTATGTACCCTCAAATGCATTCCCCATTTTATGTTTATTTCTAAGAGAAATTAGCCTTGAATTATCAGACATCTTCAAGAATTCATTTCCCTCATCAACCTGGCAGCCTGTGTTTGCTTACTGTTTCTCCCTTGTCCTACCGTGTACTTTAATCTCTTATCCCAGTGCCCAGCAGAGTGCCTGAAATACCGCAGGGGCTTAGCCAAACTTTGAGGAACAAATGAAAAATAACAAACACATATGGAGCATTTTTATATGTCCAGAAACTGGGTAGTACTTTTCCTGCATTAGTGTTCATACAACCCTAAGAAGTAAGCATTGCCATCCATAGTTTTATAGATGAGGACACCAGGCTCAAAGAGATTTAGTCATATGGTCCGATACCATACAACTAGTGGTAAGTAGAGCCAGCTCTGAACCAGTTGGGCTAACTTATACTGCTTCTCAAATGAATTGGAAGGGGAAATGATTACAGTTGAAACCGTAACAGGCTTCTGCAGTAGAAATGATTTCTGGATGCTATTATATATCCTTTTGGCAGTCAAATGAGTGGATGGATACTCTTTTCAGATTGGCTGATGAGCAAAGGTAGACCTGGGGACAAGTCTGAACATAAGGGTTACAGAGAAGTGCAATCTACACGTGACTCCCCAAGTGTGGTCCCCAGACTAGCAGCATCAGCATCATGTAGGAACTTGCTAAAAATACAACGTCTCAGGTCCTATCCCAGACCTGGTAAATCAGGAATTCTGGAATGAGGCCCAGTCATTTGTATTTTGCAAGCTCTCCAGTTGGTTCTGATACAGGGTCAACTTTGAGAGTTCATGACCTACACAACAGAAAGAAAAGTACCATGATTGAACATACTATTCCTGGAGACAATTGGGGAGGAAAGAAGTGATGAGGAGGAAATGCTGAGGATGGGAGTGGAGAGAGGGAAATCTGAATCTGGAGAGATCTAAGTCTCTATATGTGGGGAGATGGCCAGGATGGGTGCCTGAAGGGAATAAGAATGTCTGAAATTGAATTCCTAGTTCTATGGTATTAATCACCTTAGTTTGTTCAAATGCCCAGTAATGTCTGATTCATAGACCAAGACTTACATAATTTTTTTGGTAAACATCAGAGAAAGAGATTGACTTCTATTCTCTACCAGAACTTGCAAGTCAGAGAAATGACCCATTGGCCTAACTAATGCAGCAAAAACAGAAGCATAGAGCCAGGAAGGACCACGAGAAGGTAGGACATCAGAGCCACTCTTCTCTGGCTTTTAAGTGTTGGGTTAGTCCCAGCTAACAGGTGTCAGAAAAATAAGCGAATGAAGTGAGGTTCAGGCCCTTGGATTTCTGGGTAGAGATGTGGTCTGGTGCTCGAGTGCTGACTCTCCTAACCCCCATGTCTGGTCAGTGACTAACCGATTTAAACTGAAGTACAGAATGTAAATACTTATATAACCTCCAGCAATTGATAGGCATAGTCTACTGTTTTCTCAGATTGAACTAACATTCATTGAATGTCTGTTCTTTCAGGGCACTGTGCAAAGTCTTTATGTTATTTTATTTGGTATTCATATAGTTATTATGGATTTATCCAGAGTCAAAGAGCTGGAATGTAGTGAGTGGGGCAAGTGAGCTCCTCGGAACCCAGGCTGAGGCCATTTTTCATCAATGTCACTTTAGCTGTCGCATACTTATGACGGGGGGGTGGGTGTATGGATGCTCAGTGGTAAAAATAACCACAAATTTAGAAAAATTTGAACAGGATAGGTTTCTCTAGAAAAGATAGAGAGAGATTAGAAGATTAAAGGCAAAGGGAAAGGAGGGAAGAGGAATAGGATCTGGGTACTGGCTCTGCCATCCTGTTTGCCCTTCATGATGTAACTGTTTATCAATAGGCTGATTGGCAGCCTGCTTTGTATCAGCGATATGGCCAATAGAGTTCATGTTCTTCCCTGGAGAGTTGTGTTGAGAAGGATTCTGAGGCTCAGTTCTAGCTTTGTGCTAGAGTTCTGTTATTAGTGAGTGGTGTCTGCCACAGGTCAGGGGAACAAAAGTGGAGGGCATAAGTGCTGCTGTGGGTCACGCCCAAATATAACCAACAGCCTTGCTTTTCAGCTTTCCTTTCTCCAAACAAAATTGGCTCCATGTCCTTTTTACCTTTCCCCCAGAAATCTTGGTACTCTTTGGGATTGTTTTTTTTCTCATATATTTTCATATATGAATTTGAAGGTCTTCATGGCTATTTACAAGCAAGAATGATGTACTCATGTGCTTCCTGGGGGAATGGGCTACCTAAGTGAAGAAACGGGAGACAGACCCACCCTCCTCCTCTGCTCATTGTAACAGTCCTCACCATTCCTGGGCTTCGCTGTCCAGCCTTCTCTCTGCCTTCTGAAAAATCTACTGCAGAGCCTTTTTATTTCTTAAAGTGCATTGACACTAATTTGGTTTTGAGAAGTTTTAAGAATCTTTCAAAATCCCTTACAGTGACTGGAAATACCCTGGGGTGTTACAAATTCATAGTTGGGGATTATTGTGGAAAAGCTCAAGCTCTGACTGTGTCCATAACAACCAGTGGGAAAGCGCCGCTTTGGTTGTTTTGTCTGTTGAATAGCTGATGGTGGTTACTTTTGCATCAGATAAGGGTAAGCGGGGCAGACAGCACACACACAGACAGATGGCGCTTGCATTTACATGACATCAAAATATTTGTTTTAAAGACAACATCCTGGAACAACAGAATTGAGCCTGACTGGTTTTATATATTCCCTGATTTAACTGTTTGGCTCAGCCTCAGACAGGCAGCTAAGGGTGGTGGGGAGAGTACAGGCTTGGGAGCAGAGAGAGCTGGGCTGGAATCTTGGTTCTCTTTCCCTGTGAGCTGGGTGACTTGATGTCCTAATTTGAAAGATGAGATCAGTTACATGAAAATACCCATTCTCACCTTGAATGTGGAAGTGTGAACGGTAGTGTTAAGAGGGAAAATATAAATGAAACCATGTACTGGATGCTCAGTAAAAGCTAGTTCCCCTGCCTCCTCTTCCCCTGGTCATCACTAACAAATATTCCCTAGCACCTACTTGACACAAGGCAGATGTTTGGTCGACAAATGTATATTGAGAAACTGCTGTGCGCTGGGTCTTGTATCAGGAAGCATAGGCCGTATTCCTGTTTTTCAAGGAGCCCCCTATCTGGCTCCCTCCCCTCTCTGCCTATTTAAACTGACTGTTTTTCAGGGTCCGCATGGAGGATCATCCCAACTCTTCCCGAGCATTCTCCTTAGAACTGTGGCGACCGTTGTGTTTTCCACAGTGACTAGGAATTCGCACTGCTATTTCATGGGTACAATTGGGTGGTGGTGGAGCAGAATTTACCTTTGTTTTTAGTCCCTGGTAAGAGAAATACCATTAGAAATGGCTAGCAATTTTGCTCTAGAGTCATCAGTTTATTCTTGGAGCAGACTTTGTTCATTTTAGAAAAATCCCTAGAATAGGTCTTTTTATTACACAAAATGCAAAGAAGCAGGCCAACTTGCTGAGTTCACTAATTTCACTGATTTGTATTTTGAGCTTATTTTGATAATTATTTTTAAAGTATATTTTATTGATTATGCTATTACAGTCATCCTATTTTTTCTCCCCTTTATTCCCCTCCACCCTGCATCCCCTTCCCACCAGCACTCCCCCACACCCTTAGTTCATGTCCATGGGTCATACGTCTGAGTTCTTTGGCTTCTCCATTTTCTATACTACTCTTAACCTCCCCCTGTGTATTTTGTATCTAACTATTATGCTTCTTATTCCCTGTACCTTTTCCCCTACTCTCCCCTTCCCCTCCCTGCTGGTAACCCTCCATGTGATCTCCATTTCTGTGGTAATTATTTTTAAGTATCTTTAATGAACATGAAATGTTTTCTTGAATAGAGTTAATGAACACTTGCAGTGTTTTTTTGAATATGTTTAATTAACATAGTTTCCCTGAATTGCGCACCTAATTGCCATTTCTCCTCCTGCATTTCAGATTCTCTTAACTTTCTATAGATTTTTTCCCATTGCAACTCATCATCTTCTAACATACCCCAGTATTTATTATGTTTATTATCCCATGAATGTTTTGTTTACTGGTGCTTCCCAAGTTCCTAAAATAGGGCCTGGCTCATAAATGGTACATAATAATATTGTCGAAGCACCCCCTACTGGGGACCTGGTCCGCAACCCAGGCATGTGCCCTGACTGGGAATTGAACCAACAACCCTTTGATTCGTCAGGCCAGCATTCAATCCACTGAGCCACACCAGCCAGGGCTACTTACTTATTTTATATATAATATATAAATGATATATATTTAATGTCTAGGACATTTTTTTCTCTGATGTCAGCATTTTAATATTTGTAGATTGTTTTACAAGTTTCATCAAATGACCAATTCACTGAATTCACCAAATGACAAATACACTGACTTAGAAGGACTTTTAACCATGTGCCAGAAGTGGTCAGGGCCCCTGTGGCAGATTTGTTATAGCAAGCCTCAGGGTTAACTCTTGTGATAGCAGTGGCAGAGCCTATGTCCATACTTGGATGGAGTTGAGGCAAAGGGAGTAGAGATGTCTGGAGAAGCCACCAAATAAGTGTTGCGAGGAACTCGCAGAGTGGAAGGACAGCAGTGGTGTAGAGGGGTGTCACCTGTTAGATTCAACAGGTGAGCATGGAGACAGATCTATAGAACATGTGTATCTTCCTTGGGGTTTGGGGCTGCCTAGTTAAATTAACATATCCCAGAATCTGCAGGATGGGCACTTAGAGTCATTGTAATGAAAAGATAACAACAAAAATGGCTTTACTTTTGTGTCACAGGCTAGTGAAGCTTGAGGACATATCAGTGACACCATCCCCACCCCAGGCTTCCCTCTCAACCTTGAGTTTCTGAAGAGTAGGAGGCAGCCCAGGGGAGTGCACAATTTTCTTATCTTTTATAGAACTTGCCCTTTCCTAATCTTATCTTAACTGTATCTTCCAGACTTCCTTCCTGGGGTCCTAGGAGAAAATGTATGTGAACCCCAGACACCTTGGTTGATCCAGCCTTCCACAGGGTAGCCCACGGGGAAGGGAACTGGAGGAACACTGGGAAGGGTTGGCTGGTCTCTCCTGAGAGAGTGAAACTTCTGCTTCTGAGGCTCGGCCTGCTTCCTGATGAGGATTCCGACAGTAACCTAGGAATATGCTGGCTCTTTCTCCTCTGGGGAACATTTGAAGTGCTGTGAACCCTGAAGGTGGCATTTGGCTCTCTAGGTGTGACATTGGGTGAATTCTTCAGAGCAGCTCTACTGACAGTGGGAATGACCTGTGAGCAGAGGGTGGGGCCTGTCCTTCCGTGAATGGTGGATGAGTCATGGCAAATGGGTGGCCCGGAGGGAAGGACAAAGATAGGACTTGGAATGAAAGCTTTCATGTACAAACTATGTTAAAGAAGTGATGGGACATTTAAGGAACATACTAAAACAACTTTATTTTGTCCCTGAAATGTAACATATAGTGTCCCATGACCATATGCATTACTTAACAAAGCATTGTCTCTTCTTTCTGGAACACTCTTTATACCTGTGTTTCATCACAGAGTTTTCACTGTAACAGAAAATGGAGAGATTTTTCAATGACAGGATGTCAGAGGTTCCTTTATTGTAACATTTTCCTTAATCTTTTTATTTTTGTAGGTAAGTCATGAGAATCACCCCGGAGGGTATTATAATGCCATTTACAGTTGAAAAACTGAGGATAAGTGAGGTTAACTAACCTCATTCATTCAGTCAGTAAGTCAGCTAACAAAAGTGTAACAGTGTCTTACTTCCAGCCAGGCATGTGATCAGCTCTGGGTGTCTATCTGCGAGCCAATGCACAAACTCAGCCTTTAAGAGTATATAATCTAGGGCACTTTGTAGTCAGGGAGGTAATTTACAGTTAGGGGTATCCATCAGAATCCCCTGGGAGCTTTTAAAGATCCAGTGTTCTAGGCCATAGTTAAGATCTTCTGAATCAGATATGCTGAGGGAAACAATATTTAAAAAATTTCTTAGCTGATTTTGAGGCTCCCCTGGTTAGTAACGTCAGGTCCAGTTGGTGAGATGAGCAGGCAGTAACGCTGAGTGTGAGATAGATGATAAATGCTGCCCTGGGAATGAGTGAGGGTCCTCCAGGTGGCCAAGCAGGGAGTTGACCCTGTGTTGAGGAGTCAGGGAGGGCTTCCTGGAGGGAGGGGCCATCCCAGGGGGAGGGGCCATCCCAGGGTGAGGATCCAGAATTGGTTGAGGGTAGGGTGATGATGGTCATGGAGAAGGGACTCTGTTGGGAACAGGAACAACCTGCATAGATTTGGAGATCCAGTGGGGCCTGATGATTAGGAAGACAGTGAGTGGTTTAGGGTGACTTGGATTTAGTGGCCTGAGATGAGTAGTAGCGAGCTGAGACTGAAGAGGCAACTTGTCTTGATGTGACAGCCCAGTTAGTGATGTGGCCAGGAGGATGTCCAGGATGGACTCCAAGGCTCATGTCATAATTTATCTTTTGCTGTACCAGACAATCTGTTTAAAGAAAGTAAACATAGAGAGATGAAGTGATAAGTAAGGTGAGATCTGTGATGGTGTACTTGCACTTGACCATGTAATCCCAGAGAGAAAATGCATGAAGGGGAGCACCAGACCCCTGGACTCAAATGCCAACTCCATCACTCACTAAGCTTCACTTTACTCACCTGTACTCATCCCAGTGTTGCTGTGAAGATGAAATAAATCAGGCCACATAAAGCTCTTGGAGCAGTGCCTGTTCCTTAGAAAGCCTCAATGCATATTAGCCGTTATTACTCTTACTATTATTATTATTACACATCATTACACATCACTACACATTATTACTATTATTACACATTACTCTTACTATTTTTGCTTGTGACAACCAGCAGGAGTTTTTGGAAACAAACTACTTCAACAATACACATTTCATTAACTCATCATGGAAACCTATGGAATAGAATGGAAGAAATGAGAGAGAAGCCCGTTGAAATCCACTTTCCCCCAGGCAGCATTCTGTGAACTCCCTCCATACCCCAGCAGTATTAATAAGCCCTCTTTGGACCTACAAGGAATCTGTGAGTTCTGTGTCAGATTTAGGGACATGTTCTCGTAAACAGTCACTTCTCTGCCTGGCTGGGGCTATCTAAGGACTTTTAGAGGGCCTGAGGCACGTCTTACTAATTTTGTATTGCCCCCGGCATCTATCTCAAGTTTTACCATATTTATTTAGTGAATACATGAATAAGCAGACTTTTTAACTCTTATCTCTGGTTAACATCATATTATAGCAGAGAGAAGGGAAAAATTAACTAAGCCTTTTCCCATCTCATCCAGTCTTATCTGTTGTCTTTGAATGTGTAGCTAAATTTTCCTTACAAAGTCTTAGCATTCCTCTAGTTTTAAAGAAGTGCTCTCCTGGAGGCTGACTTGGAAGGCCCAGGATGATTCCCCAACCTGTAATAGTGTATGTATAAAGATAGCAGTGTTGTTATACAATTTAATTAGTACATCATTCAAACATTTGGACCAATGCCTGGCTCTTTTTTTGTGTGTTCATTTAGCTTTTAGTCTAACTCCCACATGAAATAAACAAAAAGGCTAATTGCTTTTGGATTTTAGCACTGGGTGAAATACCTGGATTCATTATATGAATCATATTTTATAGGTGGATTAAGGGTTTTATTGGTAAATGAAAAATTCCAAGATGACAGCTGTAATATTTAAAGCAAAGCAATTGAAAGGTTTGGGCTCCCAAAGGCAGCATATGGCTCCATCTGACATGTTCCTAGTTTTCATAGCAGCATAAATGTTTGCACACTGATGAGAATGTTGTCTCAGAATGGCAAGAGTTTATATCTCATTACTCTATAACAGTGATGTGCTGGTAAATGCTTAAAGACCAGCTCTCCAGTAAAAAAGGAAAACGTCCTGGTTTGTGGTGTTCACCAATTTCCATGGTGTAAATAGTCCCACAATGGCTAATTTTAAACTACTGCAGAGGAGGTGGAAGAGCTGTACACAACTGGCTCCCATCAGCCCATATGAGCTGCTTCCTTGATCATAGTCCAAGGTGGAGTTTGGCAGGGCTCAGAGTCTAGCTAGAGTGGGATTTTCAGTTTCTGCAAGGCAACTGTTGTGTGGGGGAGAATATCTCCCTTATCCTGAGCACATTTTTGGCCAGAAAAAGGGGATGTCCCTTCCAGCTCCCTTGGGAGTGAGGGAGGCAGATGAAAAAAAATTTCTTCCATCTTCCTTTTTCAAGTGTGCTTGAGGCAGTTTGGTGTAGGACACATGTACGGCCTTTGTTTTCAGACGGACTGTTAGCTGCCACCTATTTTCTACATCCATGTGATGAAGGACTGGCTGGGACACTGAGCAAGTGTAACTGGTTTTGAAAGCATTTGGCGCAGTGCGTGGCACTCAGTAAATGGCAGTTGTTATTATACGGGGATGGGGTATTACCAACAATAGAAGATAAGATGGGACGTACCTTGGTCCAATGCTCATTGCACCTTTTATGTGAGTTTGCATGGTGCTGGATTACAGAGAAATAATCTTCAGGTCTGGGCCCTGCTGTTGGGGGCTGGCTACCTGCAAGAGATCTCTATGGAATGTGGTTTGGATTAGTCACAGACTATGCCTCTTTCTCTCTCATTTCCCATGATAGTAGCTGTGTAATTATGACACTCCAATCAGAGTTTGGCTCCAGCTGCCTGGCAGCAGATGTGCAAGCCACCGGAGGCAAACAAGAGTATCTCTGGTGGTCCTCCAGGCATGGCTGGTCCTGCAGGAGGCTAGAAAGTTTATCTCTCAGCTTCCCTAACAGATGATCAGAGCATATGAATGAAGAGAGAAGTTGGGGCCTCACCTAAAGCTTCAAAGAGAATTTGTGAACATGACAATAACTAGTATGGTTTATCCCTTATCCTGTGCCAGGGGTTTGCTGAGCATTTTACAGCCAATATTCAGTTAGTCCTCACAACACTCCTGTGAAGTTAAAGTTCTTGCTCAGTATCACACTGTAGAGTCAGTGCTAGGATGCAAATTCAAATGTTTGACCCCCAAACCCAAGCTCTGTACCCCTCTATTATCTCATCTCTGTCTCTAAACCTGGAACATTGGCGTTATGACTCATATTCCTGATGAACACTGTGTAGAAACAAACCATGCATATCTGTAAGTCCTTGATTCAGCTCACCTTCCCATTATCCCCAGAGGGCTCCTCCCAGGCCTGCTCAGGGAGGGAATTCACAAAGCTCCACCTCATCTGACCATGTACTGCCAAGTCTGTTAAGTTCCATAACTTCACTTCACTTCCCACATATTGCATGGATGCATTATGCTTTATACTAATTTCCCAAGGGGGTCCATGAATTTGGAGTCCAAAACCCTCACTAAAAGAAACAGCACTGCCTGCCATGGAAGGGCTCAAGAGAGAGAACTGAGAGGACTGAGAGAGAAGAGGCAGAGAAAAGGAAGGGTACATCTGATCAGAACTGGGTTGCAGGAAGAGCTCCTGTGGCTTGCAGGAGAAACAGAATCCCACCTTTCTTTCATTTTAGGACAATTGACTGTTGCTGTCTGTTATACATACAAGTGCCTAAGGGAGCCTTTTCCATAAGGCCATGATCAGAGCATTGAGAACTGTCTGCAAGACTGGGCTGACTAGCCACCAAAAAACTTCTTCCTCTTTCAAAGTGGGCTTAGGGATGGCATAGGTACTTGCCACAGGTGATACTTGCTAGACAAAAACCACAAAATGTCCTTTCCTGAAAACTGCAAGCTTTTACTTATAAGTTAAGGAAACTTTCTATATTTAGTAACTATTTAAAACCATGGACTAAAAAAAATTGAATTTCCTTTCAAAGTTTCCTGAACAATACTAAGTGATTGAGGCTGGGCATGACTTACAACTGGTATCTCCTTACAGCTAAGTTTTTAATGGGTACTGGAACTCAGAAGGCACTACAATTAAACTTCTTTAAATACAGTCTAGAATCCAGGCTCATCATAGAGTTGCATGGCTGTATGACTAATGAAATTAACAACGTTTCACTGTGTAAAATTCAATTTTGCAATAAGCGTTCCTTCCAAATTTTTGTTATTGCTCTTTGTCAAAGCTTATATTAAAAGTTATTCCCAAATATTTCACACCCACTGGCTGATGAGCTAGCTGGCATTTGCTCTGTGTTGTTGGAGAGAGTGGTGTGAGAGTGGTGTGTGTGTGGGCAGGAGGTGGCTGGGGGAGGAAGAAATTGTCAATGAGATGGCTGAGAAATTTAAACTTTGGAAAAAGAGAATTGATACTAAAACCTTTGTGCAATAAGAGAAATTCTCAGCTGAACTCTTATAACCCTCTCCTGGCCATTGAAATATTTCCTGTTTCTGTTACAAAAAGATTTTCTGAATCCTTTATATACACAGTCTGAAAGTTGCCTTTTCTGATGCTGCAGTAAGTTGCAATAGCTGTAACCAGGGGAGTTTAGGTGAATATGTTGTTAGTCTTGGTTTTCAGAGAAGCAGATACCAAGACAGGAGTAAAATGTGCAAGGATTTTGTTAGAGAGATCCTCTATATGAGAGGGACTTGGGAAAGTCTTGGGAGAACCATGAGACCATAATGCAAATTCACCCTAAGTGCAGGAGAAAGGAATGGAAAGTTTGTGTAGGTGTCCCAGGCTGCCATGCAGTATAAGTTCAGCAAGGCTGGCATAGAGTCCTGCAGCTCAGAAGATCCAGGGTGTGGGTCTGCCTTAGTACCTCTGTTATACTCAGGCATGGGTTAGAAGCAGACAGTGGGAAGTAGGGCCTCAATCCTGTAGTTGAAGGTCTGCAAGATGCCACCACGGTGGATTTGATGGGGCCATATCACCTGGTACTAAGTGAGACAATGCATTCTACCCCAGTACCTGTTATATACAGGACACTTCCTCATAATGCTTGGTTGGTGCTGTCGGTACCCAGCCCATGACCAGAGGGACATGCTTGATCTGTGGAGAGCAGGCTGGTGTGCTAGGGAGTTAACATGCCCAGAAATAGTCTTTAACCAACGATGAATGGGAGTTGGTAATAAATATCTCAGTTCCTTGCTCATTGGACAAGGCACCTTTGAAGTGTGTTATAACTGCTTCTACAGATGACCCTGCAGAATTCAGCCCCATGTCCCCTTCTGTAACCTTCACAAGACAACTGTATTGGCTTCTCTTCTCTCCCCATTTTACTTCTCCACATCCCTACCTATCTGCCTTCTGGGATCCTTCCCAAAGAAACTACCAACACTCAATTCCTGCCCCCACCCCCCCTTTTTTTGAGTGCCTGCCTCTGGAGATGCAACCTAAGATAGTATTTAATGCTGTCCATGGTCTTGAATCTCAGTAGTAACAACTTTGAGAGCTTACTATATACCAAGCACTATGCAATTCACTAAACTGTTGCCCTATTTCTGCTGCTGTTTTTGCTTCCGCCTTATCTCAGAAAGCAGAAGTATTTAGTCCACCACTGCTGCCTTAGAATGAGAGTTGCCTCGAGAGTCTACCCCTGCCTCCAGCCACAGGACAGACCCTGGTCTTTCTTATGGGAAATGCACAGCCCTTGAACCTAAGGCAACACCTGCAAGGATACAGAGAAAAGGACAAGGTTTTGACTTAGAATTGAAAGATGGATCTGTGTCCCTGCCCCTGATATTGACCAGTCATTAAAACTGTGAGAATTAGTTTCCTCATCTAGAAAGTGAAGGAGATAGGCAAAGGCAGCTTTTCTCAAAATGCTTTCTATAGATACAATGGCTTCTCCAGATATTTTCTGAAATAAAGTTCCTTGCTTAAATAAATGTAGAAAATGCTTTTAATAAACGTCTACTCTTATAGATTCACAATACACACATACATGCTAAATACTAGAAGTTTTTCACTAAATAAATCTTTTTAATGTTGTTTCCTAAAGTATATTTTATTGATTATGCTATTACAGTTGTCCCATTTCTCCCCCATCATTCCCCTCCACCCTGCACACCCCTCCCACCCACATTCCCCACTTTAAGTCATGTCCATGTTTCATAAGTTCTTTAGCTTCTACTTTTTCCACACTATTCTTGCCCTCCCCCTGTCTATTTTCTACCCACTGTCTATGCCACTTATTCTCTGTACCTTTTTGCCCTCTCTCCTCTTCCCACTCCCCTGTTGCAAACCCTCCATGTGATCTCCATTTCTGTGTTCCTGCTCCTGGTCTAGCTGTTTGCTTAGTTTGCTTTTGTTTTAGGTGTGGTTGTTAATATCTGTGAGTTTGCTGTCTTTTTACTGTCCTATTTTTGATCTTCTTTTTCTTAGATAAGTTCCTTTAACATTTCATATAATAAGGGCTTGGTGATGATGAACTCCTTTAACTTGACCTTATCTGAGAAGCGCTTTATCTTCCCTTCCATTCTAAATGAAAGCTTTGCTGGATAGAATAATCTTGGATGCAGGTCCTTGCCTTTCATGACTTCAAATACTTCTTTCCAGCCCCTTCTTGCCTGTAAGGTCTCTTTTGAGAAATCAGCTAACAGTCTGATGGGAACTCCTTTGTAGGTTACTGTGCTTTTATCCTTTGCTGCTTCTAGGATTCTCTCCTTCATTTTAATCTTGGCTAATGTAATTATGATGTGCCTTGGAGTGTTCCTCCTTGGGTCCACCTTCTTTGGGACTCTCTGAGCTTCCTGGACTTCCTGGAAGTCTATTTTGCCAGACTGGGGAAGTTCTCTTTTATTATTTGTTCAAATAAGTTTTCCATTTGTTGCTCTTCCTCTTCCCCTTCTGGTACCCCTATAATTCTGATGTTGGGACGTTTCAAGATGTCCTAGAGATTCCTAAGCCTCTCCTCATTCTTTTTGAATTCTTGTTTCTTCATTCTTTTCTGTTTGGTTGTTTCTTTCTTCCTTCTGGTCCACTCCATTGATTTGAGTCCCAGTTTTCCTCCCATCACTATTGGTTCCCTGTGCATTTTTCTTCATTTCACTTATTGTAGCCTCCATTTGTTCATCTAATTTGTGATCAAAATCAACCAATTCTGTGAGCTTCCTAATCACCAGTGCTTTGAACTGTGCATTTGATAGGTTGGCTACCAGTGCTTTGAGCTGTGCATCTGATAGATTGGCTACCTCTTTGTCGCTTAGATGCATTAGCTCTGGGGCCCCAATCTATTCTCCCATTTGAGCCATCCTTGGTTTTGGTTTTATGTTTTTTTTTGTTTGTTTGTTTGTTTGTTTTTTTGTCTGGTTGCGGCTGTTATGTAGTGAGGGGCGGAGCGTTAGGCATTCACCAGGGTGGGGCAGCCCAGTAGCTGGGTTGTGATGCTGGATGTGGGGGTGGGGTCCAAGAGGGAACAATCGTGCTTGCTCCGCACTCTCTCACAGATTCCAGTCCCTTCAGCCGCTTTCCCCAGGCAAATTGGGCCCTTCTGGTGCTGATTTCCACGTGGGTGGGCCTGCACATGCTCCAGGACGCCATGGGTCTCCCCAACGAACTTTCCTGTGAGGCTGGGACTCCCTCCTGGCACCTTAGCTCCTACAAGTGTTTTCAATGGGTGCTTTTGGGCTTCACTTCCTGGTGCTGGGGCCCTGAGTTGCGCAGTCTGTCTTGCTGCCTGTTTTTGCCTGGTTTATCTGTGCGTGAATGTGTGTCTGTGGTCAGCCACCTTGTGCGCCCTGCTTGGCCTCTTCGCATTAGGCAACCGCTGCCTGTGCGCCCAGGGTGACTGAGTGCCCGGGACCACCAGCCACTGTCTTCTCCTGCCGAAACCCCTCCTCCAGCCACCGACTGCCCCTCTTACCGGTCTGGGTGAATTGTTGTGGGACTTCCATACAATTCAATTTTCTCTCTGTCCTGGTTGGGGCTTTTTTGGTTCTGTATTTTTGTTGTCCTTAATCTTGGTTGTGAGAGGAGGCACAGCATGACCACCTATGCCTCCATCTTGGCCAGAAGTCCCGATCTTCTGTTTTTTTCTTAAATAAGTTCCTTTAACATTTCCTGTAATAATGGCTTGGTGGTGATGGACTCCTTTAGCTTAACCTTATCTGGGAAGCACTTTATCTGCCCTTCCAGTATAAATGATAACTTTGCTAGGTAGAATAATCTAGGTTGCAGGTCCTTGCTTTTCATCACTTTGAATACTTCTTGCCTGCAAAGTTTCTTTTGAAAAATCCACTGAGACTTATGGAAACTCCTTTGTAGGTAACTCTCTGCTTTTCTTTTGTTGCTTTTAAAGATTCTCTCTTTGTCTCTTACCTTTGGCATTTTAATTATGATGTGTCTTGGTGTGTTTCTCTTTGGGTCCAACTTGTTTGGGACTCTGTGTTTCCTGGACTGGTATGTCTGTTTCCTTCACCATATTAGGGAAGTTTTGTTTCATTAATTTTTCAAATAAGTTTTAATTTCTTGCTCTTTCTCTT
This sequence comes from Anoura caudifer, assembly GCA_004027475.1. Taxonomy (NCBI): domain Eukaryota; kingdom Metazoa; phylum Chordata; class Mammalia; order Chiroptera; family Phyllostomidae; genus Anoura; species Anoura caudifer. Next base: position 108,683 of record PVKU01003678.1, on the reverse strand, counting down.
CTCCTTCTGTCATCCCTGTGATTCAGATGTTGGCATGTTTGGAGATGTCCCAGAGTTCCTCAGCCTATTCTAATTTTTTTGAATTCTTGTTTCTTCTTCTTGTTCTGGTTGAATGTTTACCTCTTTTTTATGTTCCAAATTGTTGGTTTAAATCCCAGCTTCCTTCCCCTCTCTGTTGGTTTCCTGTGGATTATTCTTTATTTCACTCTGTGTGACCTTCATTTCTTCCTTTATTTATTTATTTTTTTGGTCATACTCAAGAAGTTCTCTGAGCATCCTGCTAACCAGTGTTATGAACTCTGCATCTGATAAGTTAGCTATCTCCATTTTGCTTAGTTCTTTTTCTGGGATTTTGTTCTATTTTTTTTATTTGGGCCATTTTTCTTTATCTCCTCAATTTGGCAGCCTCCCCTGTGTTTGTTTCTGTGTATTTGGTAGAGCTGTTTTTACTCCCTTATTAGTGTAGCCTATGTAGAAAAGGCACCTGTACATTGTGTGAGGTGGAGCCTTATGTAATTGCTAAGGTGGGGTAACCCATTCCACTCCTTTGTGGCTGTGTGGGGAGGGTTCCAAAAGGGGACAATGCCACCACCTGTCTTTTGGTGGTTTGCCCAGTGCTCACCCTGTTTCCAGTCACTTCACTGCCTTCCTGTGTGTGACTGGTGCCCTTCTAGCTGCTGCCCTGGTGGTGAATCCCAGAGTGGGTGGATTTGCAAACATTCTAAGAATATGCTGGTCCTTTAAGTGGTGAAAATCTGGCAGTTTCTTCTGCCTCCCCAACCGTCACCGGTTTTTTACAGCCAGAGGTAATGGGGATCATTCTTCCCAGTGCTGCAACTCTGGGCTGTGAGGTCTGGCCTGGGGCTGGGATTGCTTGCTCCCAAGGTATCCCACCCATCTGTTCTGGTGCTGCTGCTGCCACTTTTCTGCACCACACTGCCTCTCTGCCTATCTCTGTGACTCCACCCTTCCTACCCATCTGGATGAGTGTGTCTTCTTTAAATCCTTGGTTGATGGACTTCCATACAGCTCAATTTTCTAATGGTTCTGAGTGTTATTAGTTTTAATATCTGGTTGCAATTCTTCCTATAGTCGCATGAGGAGGTGAAGCATGTCTACCTATGCTTCCATCTTGACTAGAAGTTACTTTTTTAATGTTTAACCCAGTGTTTCCCATATTCTTTTTGACTACAGAATTTCTTTTAGGCACAGCACCTATTCATATTCTTCTGATAGTCTTATGGAAACAGTGATTCTTACTGTTTCAAAGAATGGGGATTCCTGGACTGATTGCCAGAGGAGTTTCCAGGGCTGGCGTTTGAGTGACTGGAATACTTGTAAATCATGGTATGAGAGGAGTATGTGGTGATAGTGTAGGTAGAGTGAGACTTTGTGGAAAAACAGTTACTAGAAGAAACTGAAAATAAAATTTTCAAGAATCAGTATGTCAGACAAGCTGGCCCCATGGCACTTATGGGACCTCCCACCACCCTTGAATGGTTGGGAACAAGAAGGTCTTTGTCAGTCACCAGAATGCGAGGCTGGAGATACTATAGCAGCTATCTGGAGAGATTGGCCAAAGGGAGAAGTCAACACAGAGGGAAAAGGAGCAGAGGGAGGGGCTAAGTCCTGTATATGGGCCAGTAAACATACTTAAGGCAATTAAAAATTGTTTTTAATTAAAAAACTTAGAGACCTTAAAAAAAGGAAGGGTGAGTACTAGAATTTTTGCTTTTCCATAAATATTGGTATGTAGATTAATGAGGTATAATCATAAGGCAAATACTCAATTTTTTTTCAAGTACTAGGGAGTTGTTACACTGGTCAGGGCTTAGTGAGAATCTCGAAATTAAATGAGAGGCAGAGAGAGCAACCTTTGACTTCCGGTCAAGATGGCAGCATAGGTAAACATGGCTCACCTCCACACACAACCACAACAAAATTATGATTAAATTATAGAACAACCATCACTCAGAACTGTGAGAACTTGAGTTGAAAGGAAGTCTGAAAACTCTGGAATTAAAGAAATCACATCCATCCAGACTGGTAAGATGGGTGGAAAACCATAAGAATGGGCTTGGCCCACATCCACATGTGGTTGATAAAAATTTAGGAGGGATAACTAAGGAATGAAGAGTCCTGGCCTCACACCAGACCCCCCTGCCCAGTGTTCCAGTGTCAGGAAGATAAATCTCCATAACTTCTGGCTACAAAAATGAGTGGGAGTTGAGTTGGTGGAAGAAACTTCTGGAGCCCCAAGAAATTCCTCTTAAAGAACCCACACATAGTCTTACTCAGACTCACTTCCTCTAAGCTCCGGTCTGAAAGTCTACACTGGCGTACAGGGAGGGACTGAAGTGTCTGACATCAAGGAGAGAGCCAGGGACAGCTTTCTCCCTGACAGAAAGGTAGGCAGAAGCCACTGCCCCATTTTTGAACTCTTGTCCCACAGAGCCACAAAGCAGGCTGGTGCCATATCTGAGACTCCATCAACCTGACTAACACAGTCTGTCCTGCCCTGGAGATCCCCTGAAGCTGTGTCCCACCCAATTTATAGCTGTTAACAGTGGCTTTTTCCTGTGAATGGTTGGTGTTGTCTCATGCTTCACAACTTCCTAAATCATTTCAAATAAGCAACAGCCAGCTTCAGTGAACCCCCAGCCCCTGCACCATAACTCTTGCTAATTTGCCCCAGGCTTGGCACCACCAGTAGCCAACTTAGATTCACAGCTTGGCTTTGCCTGGGAATCTCCAAGCCCAGCACAAGTAGAAGCCATCTCAGATTGCATTATAGCTCAGACAGTGTGGCCCTGGGTTTAACACAGGTAGGGGCTGACCTTGGACTGCAACACCCGGGATACTCCAGGGCCTGTACACATAATGGAGAGTTACAGACCATGTCAGAGAACCATCACCCTGCCCCTGCACAGTTGATCCTCCATGGAGGGTGGAGGTTGGTAGTCAGTGGTCCCAGCCAATCCTTGTAGCTGACTGGCCTGGGTAAATCCCTCCCATTGATCTGCCAATAACAACCATGACTCAACTATGATGAGTTGAGTCATCATAGCCCACATGATGGGCACACCTTGAGTACCCAGCTTGGGTGATAGGAAAGGCTGTGTCACTGGACCCTACAAGACACCTACAGCATTAGGCCATGCTGCCAAGACAGGGAGTTATAGCAGCTCTACCCAATAAATAGAAAGAAACAAAAAAAAAACACACAGAGAGGCTGCCAAAATTCGGAGACAAAGAAACATGACCCAAATGAAGGAAGAGATCAAAACTCCAGAAAAAGAACTAAATAAAATGGAGATAAGCAATCTATGAGATGCAGAGTTCAAAACACTGGTTATAAGGATATTTAAGGAACTTAGTGAGGACCTCAACAGCATAAAAACAATCCAGTCAGAAATGAAGGATACACTAATTCAAAGAACAACTTATAGGGAAACAACAATAGAGTGAATGAAGATGAGAATCAAATAAATGATTTGGAATGATTTGGAATAAATGATTTGGAAAGAAGCAAAAAACAAGCAATCAGAACAACAACAAGAAGAAAGAATCCAAATAAATGAGGATAGTGTAAGCAGCCCAAGGGATGACATCATATGGTCCAACATTTGCATCATGAGGGTGCCAGAAGGAGATAAGAAAGAGCAAGAAGTTAGAAATCTGTTTGAAAAAAAAAAAGAAAGAAAACTTCCCTCATTTAGTGAAGGGAATAGAAATGCAAGTCCAGGAAGCACAGAGAGTCCCCAAAAAGATGAATGCAAAGACACATCATGACTAAAATGTCAAAGGTTAAAGATAAGAGAGAGAATCTTTAAAGCAGCAAGGGAAAAACAGTGATTTACCTACAAGAGAGTTCCCATAAGCTGATTTCTAAAAAAAAAAAAAAAAAACAAAATAAAACCCCCCAAAATATTGCAGGCTAGAAGGGATTGGCCAGAAATATTCAAAGCCATGAAAAGCAGGTACTTAGAGCCAAGATTGCTCTATCCAGCAAAGCTATCATTCAGAATCAAAGGGCAGATAAAAAGCTTCCCAGACAGAAAAATTCTAAAGGAGTTAGTTTTCACCAAACTATTATTATATGAAGTGTTAAAGGGGCTTATTTAAGAAGAAGATCAAAACTATGAACAATGAAGTTGTAATAAATATCTATCAACAAGTGAATCTAAAAAACCAAACTAAGCAACTAAGCAAACAAGAACAGAATCATGGATAAAGAGAGCATTTTGATGGATGCCAGATGGGAGGGAGGTGGGAGGATAGGTGAAGGGGTGAGAGGATTAAGAAGTACAAATAGTAGTTACAGAATAGCCATGGGGATGTAAGGTATGCATGACTCATGGACATGAAGAATGGTGTGGGGATTGTCTGAGGTAGTGGGGGATGCTTAGTGGAAGTGTGGAAAGGGGGAAAATTAGGACAACTTTAATAGTATAATCAATAAAATATACTTTAAAAAGAGATATACAGATAAAGAGCTGTAAGAAAGCTTTCCACTGTGTGGGATATGAAGTCCTAAAAATTAGCATCTTACTCTTTTTATCACTTAGTTCCGACTGCTATAACAAAGTGTTGTGGGCTGGTGACTTACAAACAACAGAAATTCATTTCTCACATTTCTGGAGGTTGAAAGTCCAAGATCAAGATGCTAGCATAGTCAACTTCTGGTGAGGGCCCTCTTCCAGGATGTAGCATGCCGGCTTCTTATATCCCCATGTGGTAGAAAGAGATGGAGTTAGTTCTCTGGGCTTTTTTTATAAGGGCACCAATCTCATTCATGAGGGTCCCAACCTTATGACCACTTCCCAAAGGTCTCTCCTCCAAATACTATCATATCAGGAATTTTGGATGAAGTCAAACATTTGGCTCATAATTGTAATTCTGTTTGACAGTTTAAAGCAAGATAGTTCCAGCTGATTTATAAAACTCTAGCTGTGTTAAAATGTCAGGAAAAAATTAAGGCATGGTATCCTCCTCTGAAATCATTTTTTCTCTTCGTTCCTCATTAAGCCTCTCTCTCCCCTTCTTCATCCACTCTTCTGCCATTGTTTATGTTGATGTTGTTTACTATGTGACTTGCATTTTCACCCTTTATCATAAAAGTTGAATTCATTAAAAGTTTGAAAGGCATCTCTGTCAGTGGAGAGACCCTGGCTATTTTGTTGTTTTTTTAACCAGTGATACTCTACATTTTACGACTATGGATTTAGGAGTCCACTGTGGATTTTACTACTTCTCATACAGTAGCCCAATTATTTTCCATTCTATTGAAAGAGAACTTGACATTTTCCCCTGGATTGTTTTATGCTCCTTAGGGGGACATTAGCACATAAGAAAGCTCAGCCTTGACTGTAACAGGTCGTATGTATATGTATGTGCAGGCAGATGGAAACCTACGTTTCTGTGACCACTTAATTTTCTCTCAGTGTAAACAAAAGTAACTGAACTTGTTCTGCCACAAGATTTATCTCTTGATTAGTCTGGAAGGACCCTTCACCGCACTTTAAACAAGCTGCTCTGTGATCATTATTAGGTGATTGTAATGCAACTGGCTACTTTAAAAAAATAATATATTAGAATCCAGGTTTTCCCAGCTTGACTCCTGCATTTCTCCTTAGTCCATGAGGCTCCTGTGCTGTGCGTGTATGGGAGGAGCTAGCCAGACTGTCTGCAGGGCTATTTTCCTAGGCTTGACAGTGCAGGGTTGCAGTGTGCTGTTCGTCAGCAAGCTGTAGGCTCTATGGCTGTTGGGGTCCAGCAGCCTGGATTATGGATTAGAATTTTCCATGATTTACCACTTAATCCCAAAATGTTAGTCTGTCCGCTGAGTCTCCTCATTAGTCTTTCTTCGTCTCTTACAAGGTTAAAATGGAGTGAACATTACCCAGATCACCTTGGCTCAGGTATTCAGCTTCCCATCTCTTTCTGGATAAGAGCTTAACCCCTTAATAAGACATTCATGGCCCTCCTGCATCTGGCCCTTGTAGTGTCTCCCACCTCACCTCATTCCCTGCACCCTGTAACTCAACAATGCCCGACTCAATGCAGGGCCATGGACTATTGCTGCTTTGTACTCTCATCCCCAGACATCTGGGGACTTCTTTGTCACATTTCAAAATGCCCAGTGTGAAACTCTTCTTGGCTCCTCCTCAGGCCATTGGCTGACCCTTCCTCCATATGAACAGATTGCCACAGCAATTGTGACTTTTAAATTAATTAACTAATTAATTCAATATGGGCATCTCTTTCTCTAAACTGTCATCTCCTGCAGAGGGCTATGTATCATTTACCTCCCATCTCTAGTACCTAGCACATCATCTGACCTATATAAGAGCTCAGAAAATATTTTTGTATGAACGCACGGGGTGGAGATAGAGCACTACTGATAGTTTGTTAGAAAGAAATCACTGTGACAATGTTCTATGTCGTGACGGGGCTTTTCCTTTTACCAGCATGTATGCAAGTCAAACTTCATGGAATGGTACACACTTAAAATTCAGGCGATTCACTTCATGAAACTTTCATCTAGAAAAAAGTATTATAAATAAACCTTAAACTCTAGTTAATATTAAGTGTGCTGAAGTGTTTAGGAGTGTAGTATATTGATGTCTGCAACTGATTTTGAAATGCATCAAAAAATCAGATGGATTGATGAATAGATAGCAGGGTAGGTGAATGAATAATGAATATTGCAAACTGTTTATTGTAGAGTTTAGGTAGTGGGCATATGGGATGTACACTTCACAGTTCTTTCAGATTTTCTCTATGTTTGAAATACGTCCATTACAAAATGTTGAAAATAAGGGAATCAGCAGAGGATGTACTTATTGCTTATAGAGCCAAGATACCCAGGTTGTAGTGCTGGAGCAACATTGTATCTGAAGACAGCTTACAGGTTAATCAACTAGTTGGCCCGTCACAATTCTTTTAAAATCTTCTATGCATGCCTATTCCTTAGCACTGGAAACTCCCAGCAGCCTCAATCTCCTATCTCCAAAGCTTGTTCTCTATCGTTTATGGTGTCTTGTCCCTCCAACTTTGACTCTCATCCCTGCTTCTGTGTAAGGAGCAGGTTCATGGGAAGGGCTTATGGATATGCCCTGTTTTTCTACTGAGGCAGCTTCCTAGTTCTTTGCTCTTTTCTTGAAACTCCATTCAGATAGCTATTGTCTTTTGTCTTAGAGAATCAAGGAGGGTGAAGAAGCTAAGTACAAAACAATCAAAGCTCTGGACTGGAGTTACAAAAGGAAAATTTGGGAGATACCCATATAAAAATATTTACTAGAGGAAATTCATTATTGGCAGAAAGTACCATTTAAAAAAAAAAAGTCCTGACACCTCCCTCCCTCAACATGAAATACATGCGTTTGGCTATTCCTGGGCAGCAATATTTTGGGGAAAAAATTAGATGGCAAGAGAATGTATGCTTTCCATTCCTATAAACCTCAAGTAAGCACTCTTTCAGCCTCTAGTCAGTATTTAATCAGCATACCATAACTTTTATGGGACTGAAATGAAATGCTCTGAGACTCTAAATTTCTAGTGTTGCTGCAAACTTTGGTCACCTGAGTTTGATTTACATATGATGGCCTCATCCACTGTGATGATGAGGATAATGATGATTGTTGGTGTTGATCATCTAAGAAAACACACACAGACATATATACCACCATAGCCTTTGTCTGCTTTAGCATACTGGTCAGAGAGTAGGTAGCAAAGATGAGTGGCAACTTTTATCTATCTAGAACAAACATAATTAACATGAATTTCAATGTAACATCACAGTATCAGGAAGCTTTTATTTGAAAGTAACACATGAGCTTCAGTAATAAAGGACATTTAGTCCTTTATAAAATCCCTAATAAAGGACTTTTAGTTACATTATTAATTAATGTAACTAAAAAGCCTAGGTTTAAATAATGCCTAATCTAGAGGTTCATTATGTCATCAGGGCCCTGGTTTTGTTTCTTTGCAGTTCTCTGTATGTTGGTTTTAACATCAAGCTGGTTTGCTTTATGGTAGTGAATGGTTGGAAGAATTTTAGGCTTCCTGTTTCCAGAAGAGGAGAGAGAACACTTGACCCAGCAATTCCAACAAAATATCTTGAAATTTATCTTGACTGGGCTCTCTGAGGCCACATGACCTACCAGGTAATGACTCACTATGGCCAGGTAGATGGAATATGCCATTTTGCTCAGCCTAATTCATGCGCTTCTTCCCTGGAGCCAGAGAGTAGAGTTAGCTTCCTTGGAACCACATGGATCCTCCTATGGATCCTAAGATGAAAAAAGACAGAAAGTAGAAACAGATATTGAGGAAGTTAACATAAATGTCTAATACAAATTGTCAGTTTCTTTTTCATGACTTCATTGAAGTCAAATTTCTACCATGAAAATCGAATGATGAAGAGCAGACAGACATTTTCTTGGCTATGCAAAACAAATATCAAATATGCTGAAGATATAAAAAGACTTATTGGGAACATAGAGTACTTTTTGATATCTGAGTTCAACAGACTGGTACAATTTTTATTTCTATTTTTTTTTAGCAGAATGACATAGTTATGTATCTATGCTACCTTTACTGGTTCATTAGGCATAGCTTACAGATCAATGTTATGTAGAAAGACGTATAGAAATGAGGAGCAGAGAAGGAGGGAGAAGAGCATTTACTATGTGTCAAAATGTGAAGGGGAGAGAACTAACATTTGTTGAGCACTATTGCAGCAGGCTAGCTAGGTACTTATGAGTATTGTTACTTTTTTTAAACAGAGAAAATAATGAAAGTGGAGGATTGAAAATGGATGAGAAATAAATGTGCTACAAAAGATAAAAATGTTCAGGGAAAAGATAAGGGAAGCAAAAATCTTGGAAGCAGGAATAGATGGAGATAGGGTTAGACTAGGACTCAAGATCTGTTTGGTTAGTTTGTCCTCTGCCTTTAACAGTGGGGTTTCCTTGCGGTAAACTGCCCTAAAACAGCAATGTTGTGAAAAGGCCATTGGGCTGGAAACCAGGAGACCTGAGTCAATCTTACCTCTGCCACAGCATGTAACAGGCTGCTTAACTTCTTTGCCTTGAAAGACAATATTACTTCTCTGCGATGGTGAGCTCCTGAAGGGGAAAACAGTCCAGAAGGAGGATGAGAACTGAAGAAGAGAAAAGTTTACTGCCTGAAAGACCATGAACACACAGTGAAGAAATTTGGCTGAATAGGTGACCAATGAATTAAAAATATATTTAAATCAATTAATATCTATCTATCTATTTATTTATTATCTATCCATCTATCTAGTTAGTTCTTTATGGATCATTTATATTCCATACTACATTTTGCAAGAGTAGAGGATGCAGATAGAAACCCACAAAATAAAATAATTGAATGTAAAGAAATTATTTTGGATAAGGGATATATAAATTAGGAACATAATGTAGATATGGGGAATAAAAAACCCAACTTAGTTCTCATAATTGGGCTGTAGGTTTGGCTCTGAGATTGCTGGCAGATAAAAGGAAAAGGAGAAAATTACCTGGTTTATAATTTTTAATATCTATGAGCATTACAAATACTAATTCCTTAGTAGGAAAGCCAAAGTGTTTGTACAAATAAGTTCTAAGAGGAAATTCCTCATGTGAAATGTGGAGAAATGGAAGGAAAAAGTGTTGAGTGGAAGGGCTTTGCAGCTCAACATAATGAAAGGAAAGAACTGAAGGGCAGTGTAAAAGCTGTGTTTTCACAAAGTTTAGTTCAGGTTAGTACAGAAAGTAGGAGCACTTTAAAGAGACTGTAATGTGAAACAACAATGGGCAGACGTTGACAGGGAATAAGTCTTTCTGGAAAGAATTCCCAAGTTAGAGAAACAGTTTGGGGTTTGGAAGAGCCTGCAATGAAGTAAATTGTGAGATGAGAAGTGCTGCTTGCTGCTGATAAGTGTGACTGAGTGTCTGTCCTGTCTAAATGTCTACATGGACAAGGCTGGGAGGACATGCCTTCAGCCCCACCCCTTTGTACTTACAATTCTGTTTGCCACAAGCAGTCCCAGTGCCTGGGCTTGGGTGAGTCTAAACTTGGTCCCTTGGTCACAACAAGACTAGACCTGGAGGATATTACAACATGTATTTCTGGAGGGTGGGGTTGGCGGGAGGCTATCTGGTCTAGAATTGACCTTCCTGTTGGTATGTCTACTGGAGTTGGGCAAGAAAGTTCATTCCTTGAGGAGCCTGTAATTTCAGGAGTCCTGGGGAATAGCATGAGCAAAAGGGGTGAGAAATTATTCTCGCATGCTCCCCTGTGATTGGGCCCACATTGTTCCCATGGAGAGTGACTGAGAAGATGGCTTCCTTAGGGGGTGCTGAAAGGACCCAAGTGAAGACCTCTAAGTCATTCTTTGAGCTACAGCATTGAAGGACAGCACATCTGGCCAAGCACGGTGACTACAGAGGTGGTTAGTGATCTTCCCCATGGGAAGGAAGGTCCATCTCAGCACATATAAAAGGATTGGAAGACACATCCTGAGATTCTACACCCATTACCAATCTTGGACAATGAGGGGTGGACTTATTAAGGGAGCTAGCAGGATCTCTCGTTGCAGCTTTAATTTGTCTCTACATCAATGAGTTGCCTCTGGGACTGGGGACACACAAGGCTTGGCTTCTCAGACTTGTCAGCAGACATTTAGACAGTTTGGACAGTCACACTTACCAGCAGCCAGCAGTTTAGAGGAGATATTACAACATGTATTTCTATACTTTAAGACATGGCAACCTGTAAAAATACTAAAATGTATGAGGAATGTTCTGGGCTATGACTAACAGGTTATCAACTCCATTCTCTTGCAAGGGTCCTAAGAAGAAGATACTAAGATGCAATCTAATATTGAAAACAAAAATAAAGTTTTTTTTCTTTTTACAGAAATATCTACAACTTAATGATCTGACTTTTATTCAGATACATTATATTAGGAAGAAACAGCCACAACCTAGAATAATGTTCCCTTTTTGTGTATGGACAGGAAAATGGAATAGGAAAAAAAGAGTAAACTCATTGTAAAATCTAGGAAGTAGTAGGATAGTTATATAATATTTCAAATTTGTTTTAGTAGTAGAGCTATAAGTCAAGTAATTCTGATATACATTCACATGAGACTTTCAGCTGCCATTGGAACTTTTCTATGTATATAATTTTCTTGATCTCACCTGTAAATGGAACCTAATCAGTAAAACAAACAAGCAAGCAAAGTATGACCAGATACATTTAAATAAAGAACAAACTGACAGTAACCAGAGGGAAGAGGGGAGGGGAATAACAGGGGAAAGAAAGGGAAGGGTCATCAAGGAACATGTATAAAGGACCCATGGACAAAGCCAAAGGTGGGTAGGATTGAGGGTGGGATGTGTGGGTGGGTGGGGTTGGGGAAAGTGGTGGTGGGAAAATGGAGACAACTATACTTGAACAATAATAAAAAAGAAAAAAAAGAAAGTTTGTTGAGGACAGGAACTGTGTATTTGGCAGAGTAGGGAGGCAGATTTAAAGATGAAATTAGGGGACTGGGTGGAGGTGGACAAAGGCAGGTGAGTGGACATCTGTAATAGTCTCAACAATAAAAATAAAGTTAAAAAGATAAATAAATATCCTCCCCCAAATAAAGATAAAGTTAGATTCCATTATTTCCTAAAGTTATTCATTATCTCCTTAGATTGATATTATGTATAATGAACCTCAATTATTATATTTGTTAAATGGATTTTCAATAATGTTTTCTTCCTTTTGTTGATTTTTGTTAATATTTATTTCATTAATGTTAAGCTTACAAATCATAATAACCACTGGTTTTTCCTCTTAGAAATATTTGACTATATTAATGTTATATGTTGTGTATTTATTACTGCTTGGTAGAGGAAAAACTAAAATCACAATCTTCTGCTTACTGGTAAAAAGAACAAATTCAGAATGAAAAAGCTACAACCATGCCTTGTTTAACAAATAGATTAGGATTGGGCCATCTCTACAAAATCAATCATGTAGAAAACATTTTTATAATAATCAGTTCCTATTTTTTCTGAGTGGCAGGCACTTTATATGCACTCTTATTCAATACAACAATTTTTATAGGATGTAATATAATCTTTGTTTTAAAATATGGAAGTAAGTTTATATTGGCTTGTATTGAAATTCAGGTCTGGTTCTAAGACCCCGCCACCTCCACAGTATCACACCACCTCCTGTTTAAACTATAAGAAGTCATGTGGGAGTGTTCATGCCAGCGGCCCTGAATGTTCAAGGTCTTTGAATCAGTCAAAGTAAAGTCTTATCGTGGTATGTGGTGGTGTCAGGCACCCTCCAGATCTTAGTGGCTTAAAACAACCCAGAACCATTTATTGCTTATGCTGCACATCAGTTCTGCCTCAGACAATCTTCCTTCCGGGATCAAGCTGGCAGACAGGGCAGCCTTTCTCCGGAGGACTGCCAATCTCTGGGAAGAAGGCAAATAAGAACATGGGGATGCACACTGGCTCTTAAAGTTTCCAGCTGGAAGTAATACATCACCTCAGTCACATATCATTGGCCAAATTAAATCGTTTGGCCACATCAGTCTCCACGGTGCCAGGAAAGGGCAATTCTGTCAGAGTCCCAAATACAGTGGTCTCTTATTTTCTATGAGCTTGCTTCCTGTGGTTTCAGTTACCCATGGTTAATTGTGGTCCAAAAATATTAAATGGAAATATCCAGACATAAACGATTCTTATGTTTTTAAAAATATTATTTTATTCACTTAATTTTTGCAATTACAGTTGACATGCAGTATTACATTAATTTCAGGCATACAACATAGAGATTAGACATTTATATAACTTACCAAGTGGTCATCCCTATAAGTCCAGTACCCATCTGACACTATACATAGTTACACAATACTAAATGCCTGCTGTTCTGAGTAGTGTGATAAAATCTTGTGTCATTCTGCTTTGTTCCTCAAATTATCCCTTTGTTCAGTGTATCCACATTGTATATACTACCAGCCTGTTAGTCACTTAGTAGCCATCTTGGTTATTGGATCAACTATCGCAGTATCCCAGTGCTTGTGTTCAAGTCACCCTTATTTTACTTAATAAAGTCTCCATGGCACAAGAGTAGTAATGCTGGCAATTCAAATATACCAAAAAGAAGAAGTAAAGTATGTGTATGTATAGGAGAAAACATAGATCTATAGGGTTCAGTACTATCTGTGGTTCTAGGCATCCATGTACTGGAGATCTTGGAATGCATCCCTAGGAATAAGGGGGGACTACTGCATCCTTTCCCCTTCCCTCAGTTGCTTTCTGGATAATATATACAAGCAAAATCAAATCTCTGTACATGACATGCTATATAGCTTTGGGCAAGTTATTTAATAATTTCTACATAATGATATCACAGGGCTGTGAAGATTAAATGAGCAAACTGTCTTTTTTTCTATGCACACTTTTCAAAAACAGAATTAAGGACATACTGTATATATAATTTCACATTCTGCTTTTAAAGTTAACTTTATTTTATAAACATTTCTTATGGGAATCCTTATTATATTAAAATAATATTACAGGACACATTCTAAAGTAACATGAATATATCTATATAAAAGAGCATTTTGCATTTGTTAAGATGTTCCCAATTTTCAGTCATTCCTTATCATCCAAATAGGTGCCACCTCATTAAAGAAAGAAATGGAAACTGAGGCTGGAATTGCCCCCAAACATTCCCCAGGGAGATGAATCAAACTTCCCACTGAGAATGACAGGCTTCTGCACATACTCACTTCTCCAAATAACGGTTTGGGAGGACTTTTTCCCCGAAGAACACAGAGTGAACTGTGCTGTTTTGCAGGAAAGTGGAAACTCCTAAGTTATATATTTTTTAAAAATTGCAGTTACCAAAGGAAATGGCTAAATTGAAACTGCTGCCTGGAAAACACTTGGTCACTGCAGCTTGACTATGAGAGACCTGGTGAGGAATGGAGAGATCATTCATTCTCCTTAAACAAGTTCAGAGGATCGAGAGAGACATTGGCACACCTCACCTTTCTGGCCTTGCTCTGTGTCATGGGCCATCTGTTTGGAAGCCTGTAAGATCTGGACCCTTAAAAGAAAAACAAAACTTTCTATCAATGCTATTTTTTAAAAGGATATTACTCTGGTTTTAATTGCCACACAACACTTCCCTCCCCTTTCTCTGACATGATAGGATAAGGAGTAGAGGAGCATTTAAGAGGTAGAAAGGATGTAAATAACCTTCCATTATTTTCATTCATTGTTTTGCTCACCCACTCACTCACTCACTCACTTTGGAAGCACTTGTTGACAGGTCCTATTCTGGGGGAGATGGAGATGATGCAGATGCAGCCCCTGGCCTGTTATTCACTCTCTAGCAGGGAAGTCATATAAGCAGCTGGCATTCACCACAGAATGATTGCGCTCGTTACTGGGCACTGTAGGGATGGAAAAGGGACATCTTGGCTGAGTCAGGGAAGGCTTTCAGAGAGGTAATGGTTAGGCAGAGATTTGAAGAAAAAGAGCAGTTTGGAGCATTCTCCCATGACAGGCCCCTGGCCATCTGTCAACATACATTTTCTGACTCACTAGTGGGAAAGGGATCCCACATCTGAGTTTAGCTGAGATGAACTGAACATACCAGAACACCTTGGGCTGGAATGGGGAGCAGAGAATTTTAATTATTAGTCTCTCCTGACACTATGTTTAGGGCTGATGGTGTTTTCAAGGGTCTTCCAAAATGAGATGTCCTCAATTGGAGATTATAACAAAAAACCTGCATAATCAAAGTTAATATATACTTAATTTATACACTTGATACCTAACTATACATTTGATAGCTAACTATACATTTATACACAATTTATAGAAAACTATACATTTATACAATGCATCAATATGTTAACCAGTTGATTGTATGTTCTGAGTGGAGTGATAAAACTGTGATGAGGCTTTGTCATGGACCCCAGGGCCTGTCATTCAAAAGCCAAAAGCAGCAGTGGCCCATGAGGCCCAAGTATGAGCCCAGCTGTCTGTGCAGTAACTATGTGACTTCAGACAACTTTCTAACCTCTCTGAAAGTTCAGTTTTCTCTTTTGACCAGCAGGGGTAAAGCTGTTCACCTGCCTGCCTTACAGGGGTTGCAAAGCAACCAGATAACAAATGTTGATGGGCTGTGAGCTGTGAAGCCCCATTCAAAACTGAGCCATCTTGCCTGGCCCAGGCCACAGCCCTGACTTGGCAGACAGGTGTTCCACTCACAGCGGACCTTTGATGGATGCCCAGACTTCCCCGTCCACAGCTTCATCTCCTCTAATAGGGAGGAAGCAGCATGGGGGACAGTTATTCTAGACTCAATCCTTAATGATGGGGGAGAACGGGTTGGGCTTTCCAGTTCACAAAGCATTGCACATGCATCATTTTACTTGGTTCCCCCCAAAACCCAGAGAGAAAATGGAGGTTTGCTGGTAATCTCATATCCATGAGCCGAGGAGCCATGACTCTAACACAGGCTTCCTGATTCCACATCTTGTGCTTGTTCCATAGTGACCTCGCTCCCTGGGCATTCATAAAAGGGAAGCAAATACGCAGGCAAGGTCATGGATTGAGGAAAGCCATTCATTAACCTGCATGTCCAGGGACTGATAGACTACTGTATTTTTGATGAGGGCATGGGAAAGAAAGAGTGTGGGGAGGGGTGTTGATGATAACAAAGCTAAATAAGGAAAAGGGTCCTCTTCTGGGAAAAAATGAGAAGGAAGAACCCAAAGACTAGAACCTGAAATGTTTTCTTTAGCCAGGAGTAGACAGGAAGCTGATAGCTTTTGGGGTTAGACTTTCCTGAGTTCAAATCTTGGTGCTCACATGGTTCACGCCTTGGACAAGTCATACAATTTTTTGGAGCCTTGGTTTTTCATCTATAAAATAGAAGTTAAAATAGTTTTGCTATGAGAAATGAATAAGATAATACCTGTCAAGCTGCTAGCCCAGTGCCTGGCATATAACTGATGCTCAGCAAGAGGAAACTACTATTCATATGTCACCTGTACTGAGTCCAGCAGAGACCCTGCCTGGAATGGTGCAGGAATCTGATGAGTTGTAGAAGAGCCGCTGTGCTGCCAGACATGATGACTGTGGTCCTGCAACGCCACACATTTCTTAACTCCTGGTGCCTGCCTTGGCCATCTCTGAAAATTTTCTGAGAAGCAGTGTATTATTTCTCTCTACCTCCCATACCCCAGAGCATAAACTGTATGCACAGTGAATCATGCCTGCTCTTGCTTCCCATGGCCGGAACTGCCTCTCAGTCAAGGTCGTCATCTTCATGGCAGTTTATAGTACAGAGATTAAGCACCTGGGTTTGGGTTCTTGCCCTGCTACTTACTAGCTGTGTAGCTTTGGGCAAGTAATTTAACTTCTCTGTTTCCAGTTTCTTTATCTATGAAATGGGATAATGGTAATACTAACAACATAGATCTGGGCTAGCTTTTAAATGACTTGATATATGTGAGACACAGCACAGTGCCCAAAACACACTAAATACCTAGTAAATATTAGTTATTATTGTGGCTGCAATTTACTGGCTGATTTTCCTGCTCCTACTTTCTCTCCTCCACGATTTATTAGGCCCACAGTTACTGGAATAATCCTCAAACACTGGCTTCTGCACGATATCTTCTTGCCTGAACTCTAGAGTGGTGCCCTACTTGTCTTTTTGGGTAATGCCTAACTTCCCTTCTGGCAGGCAAAGGCCCCCACTGGTCCCACCATCTTATTCCAGCCCTTCCCCACCATCTGACTTTTCATCCAACTCACCCCTCCCCACTCTCTCCAGGTTCTCTCCTGAGAGCCCACACCACTGACTCCACAGGTGATTTTTCCCAGGGTTCAGTGTTGGGGCTCACTTATCTTCCTTTTCCTCTCCCCTCTGGTAGTCAAGTTCAGCCAAGCCCATGATTTCAGTAGATTTTCCTTCCTACTGACTTAACATAAATCTCTCTTCTTCTGATTTGTTTGTTTTGTGATTTCCACCATTTGTGATTCATTCTTTTGAGTTAAGCATTGTCCTTTCTCTAGGACCCTCTTTTAAAATGAATTAATTGTGAAAGTCCTATCTGATTAAAGTACTCTGAGAGGCAGGGCTTAAGAAGCTAACACCTCAGTTATATCATATCCTTGGGCACTGGGGTCTCTGCAGAGAACGCATTAGAGATAAAAATGTTCTTAGTATCTTCCAAGTATATAACACAAAAGAGGGGAAGAGAAGGAGAAAGAGAGGGAGAGAAACATCACTGTGTGTTTGCCTCTTGAGCACCCCATACTGGGGACCTGGCCCACAACCTAGACATGTGCCTTGACTGGGAATCGATCCAGCAACCCTTTGGTTCATAGCCCACACTCAATCCACTGAGCTATACCAGTCATGGCTCACAACACAATATTATTTACTCTGGTCACCATGCTGTACATTACATCTCCATGTTTTATTTATATTGTAACTGCAAGTTTGTACTTTTTGACTCCTTTCACCCATCTCTCCCTTCATACCTGCCTCTGGCAACCACCTAGCTCTTCTCTGTATCTATGAGTTTGCATTTATTGTTGGTTTTTTTTTGTTGTTGTTGTTGTTAGTTTTGTTTTTTATATTTTCTATATAAGTGAAACCATATGGTATTTGTCTTTCTCCATCTGACTTATTTCACTTGGGTTCAGTGTTTAATAAAAACATGAGTGATTTCATCCATGTCTGGATGATGCCGGGCAACTATCATGTCTTTGAGAATTATCTATAGGCTTGTGTATTCTCTGCTTACTTAGTATTGGATTTAGGAAGAACCTTCATGCCTGTTCTCTCTGGCTCACACAACCACGTATCTGTCACACTAACATGTTAAAAGGTCTCAAAGGCTTTACAGCTTTGATAGGAGCAAACACATAGGTCACTTGCCAAATCACTAAGACCCTGCCTGGAGATGTCTCATCCTAGGACAAATAATGGTTCCTTAAATCCAGGAAGGGAATAGTAAGACATTTGGTTTTGAGGACTCTTTGCACAAGTTTACATCCTGTCTAATGAATACTCCAGTAAAAGTTCTAAGTTGTTTTTTAAAAAAATAATCCTGGATTATAGTCAAATTAATTTGTAGAGAAATCTGACCATGTCACACAATCCTGGTCCCCACCCTGTCACATTGCAGGCACAGTCCTAGTGATTCCCCACGACTTTCAGCAGTACTTCAAATGTGCCAGGCTGTTTTATACCTCTGGACCTTTACACGTGATTTTTTTTGCATGATACTTTCCTATTTCTTTTTATTAATCTAGTTAACTCCTTCAAAATTTTGTTCAGATATTACCATCTCAGCAAGGTTTCCTTCTGCCATCCTCACTTCTAAGCACCCTAGGCTTATCCTTCAGTCCTTGTTTTCTGAAGGTGAGCTTCTGGAGGCCAAAGATGATGCCTTCTGTCTTTCTGACCCCTGAGATACAGCCTGGCCCACAGCGGGCCATCATTAGATACTTGTTGAATAAAGGGATAATTAAAGGTACATAAGTGCCAGCCATTCTTTGGACAAGGCAAGCAGAGAGCTGAGCCAACCTCCCATGATCTGTCCAATGCAAATGATCCATTGCCACATG